>BGPR01052244.1:0-10643 GCA_013235015.1 Araneus ventricosus
AAAGCACTTTATTTTCGTAACTTTGTACTCAAATATTTAGAATGTAGAAAATAAAATTATGAAAATAAATAAAAATAAATAAAACTGAACTACCCCATTCGAAAGCTGAAAAATGTTAAGGCATAGTTTTTGCGGTTGTAGAAGTCACTAATCTTCTCTACATAAAAAGTATACGACGTTAAACAATAAATATATTGAGTTAAATGTATTAAACGTTTCTTTTGCATCTCAATTTTGATTATGAAAAGTATAATCTTCTGTTTAAATCATTTAAATAAAAATAGCAAAATCTCTTGAAAATGTTTTGTCCAAAATTTTTTTGTAAGTTTAAATTTTGTTGCTTTTAATCATCATTCAAATATTATTCGAATGAAGAACGTAATTAGAATTTGTATTTCATAAAACAATATACATATTCTCATATTTTGAGTCTGTGTTTAAAGAACATTGGCTATCTCGTTATCTAATAAAGACATATCTGTTTTAATCCTCCTCCTCTTTCAATGGTATTTTCAGCTTTGTATAATTTCTAAATAACTTCAAAATTTCAAATACTTCGTTTGAAGAAAATTTTATCATTAAAATGATATGTCCTCAGCTAACTGGAAGGACTAAATATTGCATTTATTAGGGAATCTATCCATTTTTCTCATTTTTTTAAAAAAATTAGTATTAGATTAATTCCAAATTCTGCCTTTGTTTCAATCTTCCAGGCATCCATTTTTATTTTCTTTTAATTTGATTCCCATTAGCTAAAACCTAGTATTTCATCTTTAAAAGGAGCCTTAATTGCCTTCCAAATTTCGTTAAATTTCTTTCACATATTGCTTTCCTCATTTTGTTCTATAAATAATAAAAATTTTAATAACTATACCATACTATTCTCTGTTTGTAATTGCAATCAAGTTTTCGTTCAAAGAGGAAAAATAAATATTTTTCTTTCAGTCAAGAATTCTTCAACCTTAATCATTAGATTCAAGATTTTTTTTCTTTCAAAAGGTCAAAAACTATAGTTCCTTAATCCTTTCTCACATGTTGACATTTTCCAAGTTTCGAGTTGCTTACTTTCACTTCAGTTTTTTCTATCTTTTCCAACTTATTTCTCTGGATTTTTCATTAATTATTATTTATTCCTATATGATCATCAATACCCTTGCATTCCTTTCTCGTCAAAATTTTACCTATCATTTTTCTCAAATCGGACAATATAGTTTGTCGCGTTTAGAAAATTTTGGCTAATGATTAATGAACGCAGTTATAAAATCTCGAAACAACTAACATTTTAAGGAGTCCTTGTTGACTATTGTTAGTTTTTCCAAAATCTGTGAAACCTACTACACGAAACTGAATTCATATTTTCAAAATTAATTACTTTTGGAGAGAAAAAAATTGACACAGCACTTCAGCTACACGGAACGATTCTGTTAAGAACAAATTTAAAAAATAAAATCATTTCAACAGTAAGAACATCTCACGAAATTCTCAGTTGTATCTTTTTAAAACTAATCCTTTGTTCTAAAATAGAACTGATGGATCTTTTTGAGCAAACAATCTCTTCTCTAGTCTTTTAGAATTCTATGTTCCAAGAATTCAATCCTTGCAGAACACATAAGGAACCGAGCTGTAACTGAGATTGAGAAATAAAAGTAATAAATCTTTTAACATTCAACTCTAAATCGATCGAAAGAGTCGAAACTTAAAAAGATTTTATTGGTTTTTAGGACAGTCGAAGAAAGAATACATTGTATTTGTTTCCGATGGATTCAGGTATTTCGGGAGGAAAAGAAAAAACTCCATCGGTTTTTTGTAAATTTGCCGAAAGAATATATGTCAGAGTAGTACAGTATTTTTTTATTACAGAATAACAGTTTTTTTTCAAATAAACTGTGAAAGATGGTTTGTACACTCCCTATTCAACATTCTGATCGTGAAAAACAGAATATTTTTATGAATTTAAGTAAATTTAGAACACATATATACATTTAAAGTTTACTGCCTTCGTTTCTGAAATTGAAAAATTAATACCTTTATCAAGAATATTTTATAAATGAAACATTGGAAGAAGGACAAATGGTTTATAATACATAGAAAAATAAGTTACACAAAATTCGTTGTTCATTGAATTCACTGGAACAAAAAAATAATAAGAGGTAAAAATAAGAAGCACGCATAACTTGTAGTCACCTTTGATTCCATTGTAATTACCACAATAAACTCAAATACCGAATATATAAATAACTTGTAGTTAACAAACTGTAGATACTGTCAACAAACAGAGTCTTGGCTTGAGAAATCTGATTTCAAGTGTTTTAATTTATGTATCCCTGAAACTTTGGATCGACAAATATATTATTAAAAAAGATGCTTAATAATGTATGACTTTAATTTAGAAATACTGTTAACCCTTTGCACTCTTATGTCTAATGTCACTCGACATTCTGAATGATGAATCCGTTTTACATTCTTGTTGGATTACGCTTATTATAAAAACCGTATAATGACAAAAACACACAGTTTGATTTATAGGAATTGAAAAAAATTAATAACAATATTTTAAGCTTCCTAAAGCGCCAAATCAATCCATTCACTGTTAGTTCAAGCTACAGTGACAATTATGCATCTTCTTACCTTTGTGAGGGCAAAGGGTTAAAGATAAAATTGATTCTAGAAATCATTAACTTTTCTTAAATCATTTTTACTTTCTCCGATACGAGAACCGCATAGAGAAAACAATGTAATCGCCAAAATCTAGGCCTCAAGATTTCGATATATATTAATATTTACTTGAGTACCTAAATACAAGTAAAGCTATTTATAACCCTTAAAAGACCAGTGTTGCCTTTAAGAAACATACCGAATTTTGTCTTTAATATCTTGAGAAGAAGACTGAAGCTTTAATGCCTGTTGTTCCCAACAGGATACGTAATGAACTTTTTGTTGAATCAATTCACAATATATAGATAGCAGTCTGAGTGTTGATAAAAAATAAAAATAATTATATTTTGCTTGAGGCTGCATCCTTTTTATCTTTGTTTGTATACTTGAGAAAACCATATTTTATTCTATAATGTTGAAGGAAATTCCTTATCCGTTTTATTATTTATTAAAATTCATTTGTATTTCACATTATGGAATTTTATCAAGGGAATTTCTTTCTGAAATAACGTCCAGTGTTGTCAGTTGTTAACAAACTGATTTTTAGCCATAAACCGCTCATAAAGGGTCATAATGACTCTAGGCGCGGGGACGCGTATGTAGTGTTATGTCTAGCCATAAACCATACTTAGAACAAAATAGGATGTTTTAAAATATTTTCCCATGTTTTATTCAAGAAATGAAACTCAAAAAACATTTTAAAATTAATTTTTAAGATATCTGGTTTTTCAGGGTTCAAATCATGTCTGATTATATGTCTTCACTTCTGTATCTGAGTCCGATGACTTAAACGTAATGGGAACGATGAATTAAACTCGATACACAAAACTGTAGATCGTACCTTCCTGTCCTTACATAAAAGCAGTGGATCCAGTTGAAATTTTCGCCATAAGCACAGCAGATATGGAAATATTTTTGTAATATAAAAAGAATTCGGCTTTCTAAATCATTTTTATAAAAAAATACATTCACTTGTCTTCAAATCTTACCCATATGACATATTACAGATTAATTTTATTAGCTTTTAAATAAATTATGGTAATCATTTGTAAAATAATTCCAAATGTATTTAAGAAACTACTGATATTTCATGAATCCCTTAGGAAAGTCATTCCTTCAACAGTAGAAACGTAATTACGTTGAATTTATTTTTCCTTTTCTGAAAAAAATTAAATAAATGTTTGAATTAAAGGTAGATTTTAGGCATTTTATTCGTGTTTAAATGAGAAAATATTGAATACATTTTTAACCTAGAAAAATGAATATCTTTCATTTACCCTGACCTTATAGAGTCATTTTTTTAAATTTAAACAAGTGGGGAATGTATTATAAGGAGAGGAAAATGCCATTCGAGTTCTTAGATGGGTCATCCAGCCCAAAGGAGATAGAAATATAATTTAAATTAAGCTAATTATTACCTCATCATAGTGAACTATTAAAGTAGTAACTGTCCTTCGAAAGATTCAGTTCTTTACAAGCTAAGGGTTAAAAAATGGTTTCCAAACCAATACTTCGACTGCTTCCTAACATCTGTAAATGGGCCCTCCCTGTATAGGGAGGCGCGTCGCCCATCTGTTTATGGAAAACACTACCTGTTTCCATAAATGACGTATAACAAGCCGAAATAGTTGGTCGGTATAGTGGTTCTCTTCCATACCGTGTCCGAAAATTTCGTTGCACTTGGGTATCGGACTTAGTCTGTATGAACCAGGCTACATACCGAACTTTCTCCTGTGGCACCCACATTTTTCGTCGAATCTTCGTCACCTGGAAAACAAAAAACTTTATGAGTTACCTTTTCACATGTCGAAAACCGTTCGTTATTATCTTGCAAAGTTTTGAAGTTATTAAAGTCTAAAGTTGTAAAGATATAACCTATGTTTTATCGCTTATAAGATTCGAAACCAGCAAAGCATTGATTTTTAGATTTTCGGAAACATTTCAAAGTATAATAGTCATAAAGAATATATTTTGACATGAGGCGCGTTGGCTAAGAGGTAAGTTCTTGATTTCGGAGCCAGAATGTTAAGTGTTCTAAATATGATTCCACTGAAGATGCGCTGTGTATAGGGCCATCTACAAGTTAAATCAATCTTATGGGGTCAAATTCCCTCCAGATGGTATGATGTAGAAGTTTGGAGAAGGGTTGCCAGCGCAGCTGTAGTTCACGTCATCTGACCGCAATTCAAAATTACGTGGTCTGTCCCAAAATATCCCTCGTGTTACTTCAAAATTGGACGTTAACGTAACTAAATTTAACTATGATTTGACATACTTTTGAGCTATCCATCAAAGAAAAGAAGAATATGTTGGAACCTGAATTTCAGTTTTTGAACTTTCAAATTATAGTTTATCACGTTAAATAGCAATTGTTATAGAGCTTTACTGCAAATAATGAAAAAAAAAAACGAAAATTATTGCACTTTTACATTAAATTAGAGTTTATAATATTCCTCGGTATAGACAAAAATGATGTGTTGTAGAAGGTTTCTTAGTCGCCTAACTTTTGAGCTAAAATGAAAGAAAAAAGATTACAAGATGCACGATGCTGTAAAATTTTGCGGCACAAAGTTTGACAATTTAAATTTAACCATGGCGACATCATAAATGTCGGCAGTAGTGAAACAGTTAGAAATATTTTAACATTAGAGAATATCATTCAGATAAACAACTACATACAACAATGCAAAATGCAAGGAAAGAGCTTCAAGCTGAGAGAACAAGCAATCATAACAAAGCCTCACGAAATATCTTCTGTTTTATTACGGTAAGCTGTCCCCGAAATTCAGATTGCCTTTCTGCAGCTCATATTTTATTTCTGCGGAGTTTCTACATGTTGCTCTTGTCGCTATATAAAAGCTTTCACCGCCATATTTGATGATTATTCACTAGTCTTTGCTTTCTCTTTGTTGTTTGTGTAAAAGACGGGTTATACTCCTTACAATAACGAGACAAATGAGTTCCTATGTACAAAAGATGAAAACATATCCCATAAAAGAATACGAGACACAGTTTATTGGGTGTACACTTTTGGTTTTGTAAGAAGCACGATTAATCCCTGCCGGATTTTCATGTTTCCATTTCTGTTACGAAAAATTTACTAGCATTCATCGATTCATTTACATTTTTTCCCGTTCTGCAGGTTAAGAGTTTCATCAAAAAGAAAAAGAATAGTTTTTCTACGCTTTCTTTTTCATTTTCTTCTTGAGTGTGGAAATCGGAAACCGATAAATAGTAAAATGGTGTTATTGCAAAGCATCTTCTTCGATATTGATCCATCCAGATTCCATTGAACTAATGGAATTTACATCTTAAACTTTCCGTAGCCCCGAGCCAACATTCGAATAAAAAAAGTCCTGCCGGCCAATCCGGAAGTGGATTCCTTTTGTCCGGAAGTATAAAGCAAAGAAATTTTCTGTTTCCACTTCTATTTTCACAAGCTTTAAATTTACGAGGATAAAAGACTGTGAAAGAACATGTGCCAGAAGAGACCTTTTCAACAAGGTATCATTTACAGAAGTTAAGAAACAGTCGAAGAAATTATTTGAAAACCATTTTTCAATCCTCAGCTTCTAAAGAACTGAATCTTTCGAAAGACGTTTACTGCTTTAATAGTGATGAGGTGGTAATTAGCTTAATTTAAATTATATTTCGATCATCAATAGTAAGGGAATAGTTATAGAGCAGGGGTCGGCAACCTGTGGCTCGCGAGCCGCATGCGACTCTTTTGATGTAAAGTTGCGGCTCTCCAGTTCCATACGAAAAAAATTATAATTTATTATCAAAACCCTTAAAATATAAGAAAATATATTTTTAAGTACCTAATTTCTCAATAGCTTCTATTTTCATAATGGTTAATTACAAATCGCTACGCTTAGCATGACCGTAATGAGCCAAATTTGAACTATTGTTTTGCTATTAGAGATGAGACTCCGTGACCATGTTTATCCTTCAACCAATTGCATTCCATTTTCTTCTCACCCAAACAGCTACCGTCTAGACTCTAGACGTGTTGTCCGTCAGTCATCCTCAGATAGCGCGGTCGAAGTTACGTTGCATGTGTGTTAATTTAATCGCTTGCGGTTTTTACGTGTCTATTCGCTTGTTGTATCGAGAAGAATACAATTTAGAAGCGAATTATCTTCTCAAAGGTATATAAGCATATAATATAATAAAATCAGTAACAGAATTGGATTACATATCTGAGGATCGTGTTAACGAAGTAATAATGGTAAATAAATTGTCTGCCGTTTTAGATAGCTAAGTAAAATTTTAAAAAATCATTTTTTCAGCTCCGCCGCCAGCATGGCATCTGGTAGAAAAAAGAGAAGAACTGAAGAAGAAAATCGAAAATTCCATCAGGATTGGAAGGAGTCGTTTGCATTCATATACAACAGAGATGGCCTTCAGACTTGTCTCATTTGCCACGAAAAACTCGTACACAATAAGAAGTCAAATTTGGAGAGACACTTCATTACAAAACATATCCAGTTTGCTGGTAAATATCCAACCGGTGAAGAACGAAAAAAAGCTGTTGAAGAGCTCCAAAAAAACAGCAACAGTCAAATTCCATGCTAAGTAACTAGGTGCAATCTTCCAATAATGTAAATCTGGCAAGCTTTGCAGTATCATTAGAAATTGCAAAAAGAGGAAAACCATTCACAGATGGTGAGTACGTTAAATATTGTTTTATACGTGCATCTGAAGAACTGTTCCGTGAATTTAAAAACAAAGCAGAAATCATGAAAAAAATCAAAGAATTGCCATTATCTGCTAAAACAGTACAAGATGGAACTGCTAAAATGTCTTCAAATGTAAGACATATGCAAGTGGAACACATTCTTCTGCCTTATCACTTGCTATAGATGAGTCTTGCGGCATAAAAGACGCGGTACAAGTTACCCTTTTCGTCAGGTATATGTCGTCCCAAGGTCCAAAAGAATAACTGCTAGGATTGCTACCGCTCTCAGGGCAAACTCGTGGAGAAGATATAGCAAAAGCTGTGCAAAAATGCCTGGAAGACAATGGAATCGATATAAATAAAACCGTTTCTATAGCAACTGATGGAGCCAGAAGTATGACAAGAATACATAGAGGGGTAACATCAATTCTTCAGAAAAAAATAAGCCACGAAATTCTAACGTTTCACTGCATAATTCATCAAGAAGCGCTTTGTGCCCAAACATTTCCGGCCGAAATAGTTCAGGTGATGAACTTGGTAATTAAGATTATTAACAGCATCTTTGTAAAAGCACGCTACCATCGACAGTTTAAAGATTTCCTTGAAGAAATAGATATCTACTTTTCTGACCTACTTCTGCACAGTGCGATGGCTTTCCAGAGGTAACGTATTGCACCGTTTTGCTTTGTGCTTGAGTGAAATAAAAACATTCCTCAATGAAAAAAGCATTGACCATCCCAAATTGGAAGAAGACACATGGCTTCAAAAATTCAACTTCATGGTAGATACCACAATGAAACTAAATGAACTAAATCTAAAACTGCAAGGAAAGGGCAACCCAGCCTACGCCTTTCTTGAAGAAGTAGTTTGTTTCGAAAAAAATTACTTCTTTTTGTTGAAGACATGGAGAGCGATAAATTACTTCATTTTAAATATCGCGATGAGACCAATGCAACTATTGACACGAATTACTTCAGCATAGCTTTAAAAACTTGAAGGATGGATTCGCTGAGAGATTCGAGCAATTCAAAACAAACCAAAGTACTCTCGCGTTCATAGTAAATCCTCTCAACATAAATACAAATGAGATCAACATTGAGCCATTTGGAAATGATGCTGGATCGCATCAAATGCAAATGGATTTGAAAACCAAAGACCTGTGGAGTGGCAAGTTCACAGAACTCAAGAGCAAGTTGGAAGAGTTGGAGGTCCAGAAATGCATGCACATCGCTCAGCACAAGTGAACAGCTCTAAAAGAAATTCCGCGAGTTGAGGCCCTCATATTCGGCGCATGGAATAGTCTTCCAGAATGCTACAGTGAGGTGAAGAAGTTGGCATATGGAGTGCTGACGATCTTCGGGTCGACATATTTGTGCGAGCAAGCGTTCTCTTGCATGAATAAAATAAAAAGTAAAGTTAGGAGTCAACTAACAAATAAAAATCTAGAGTCGTGCTTGAAACTTAAAACAACAAATTATAAGCCAGATTTAATCAAACATTCAAAAGGCATGCAAAGCCAATGCTCCCATTGATGTAACTATCTATATTTGTGTTTTTATACGAATAAATATTATTCCGCATTTAAAGCCGTTTATTTTAAATCAAAGATCAAATATATATAAGCAAATACTATAATATTGAAACGAAAATTTTTAGTGGCTCTTTAAAAACTGGGAAATTTTTTGAATTGTAACTATTGGCTCTTCCGTTTCAATAGGTTGCCGGCCCTTGTTATAGAGGAATGAAAATTTCAACTATTCATCATTTCCACCCCCTTTGAGCTGGTTGACCCATCTACGAACTAGAATGGCATTTCAACTTCCCTATAATACATTCTACACTTGTTTCAATAAAATCAAAATGACTCTATATACGGTGATCACAAATTAACATGGATAGAGCCTTATATGAAGGGTGTTTATAAATAATGCTTACAATTTTAGACTTTAATAACTTCAAAACTATACTAGATAATAACAAAGGGTTATTAGCATGTGACAAGACAATTCATGAAAATTTATTTTTGTTCCATAGGTGAAAAAGATTTGAAGAAAAATGTGGGTGAACTTTTTTCCCAGGTGAAAAAGATTTGAAGTGAAGAAAAATGTGGGCGCCATCGGATAAAGCTCAGTGTGAAGCCTGGTTCATAGAGACTAAATCGGATACCCAAATGCAACGTAACTTTCTGACACTGTATGGAAGGGAACCATTCTTCTCGACCTACTATTCGGGCTTGGTATATGTCATTTTGGAAACAGATAGTGTTGTCAGAAACAGGGAGGAGGGTCGTCTATCTGTTTCAGACGCCAACGTTGCACTTGTGTTTCGGAATTTGTCTCTATGAACCAGACTAAACACTGAACTTTCTCCTGTGGCGGCCACATTTTTCGTTAAATTTGCGTCACCTGGAAAACAAAAAAAATATGAGTTACCTTGTCAGATGTTGAAAACCGTTTGTTATTATATTGCCGAGTTTTGAAGTTATTAAAGCCTAAAGTTGTAAACATAATTTATAGACAACCTATATATAAAACACTATAGTCGATGCAAAGTATACATCCTTTATATTTATTAATCAGTGAAAAACAAACCAAGTCCAATGGATTCATTTCTGAGAAAACAAATCTCAAAGCTGATTAGCTGCATATAGAATGACAGCGAACTTCCAATTGTTCTTGCTGTCTAGTATTTAAAAAGTGAAATACGGAGCTGAATCATTATTACGAAGAAAATATCACATTTCTACACTACTATGGTAATGTTAGAGCAAATTCGGCAAAACATGGGCATGGCTAACTTTAATTCGCAACGCTGCATATGCGAAAACTAGATTTACTTATAAAAATAATGATTTCGAATAAAAGAAACTGGTTGTGGATATTAGCATATTCGGTGGATTATTGACAGATTTTATCTTTTACGTTTAAATATTAGGCGCAGGCAATGAACAACAAGACAGCAGCGATTTCATACAATTTATTCAATTAAACGTTTTTAGGCATTTATCTCATTACGACAATAGTCACACAGTGCCGTGCTCGTAAAACACCTTTGGCTGTTGTTTGAACCAGTTGCGCAGGCACTCATTGACTTCATATTCCGCGATATGCCTCTTGTTCTGGTGTCAAGATAAGGCAGACCCATTGCGCGCACGCTTTATGGAATTTCAACCTGTCAACGATGATTGCGTGAACCATACCATGGCTAAGCCCTACTGCTGCAGAAATGTCATCTACTGTTGCACGAGGGTCTTTCGTGATGAGCTCATCCACTTTCGCAACATGCTGGTCTGTGACACGCTTCTGTG
>BGPR01052247.1:0-10642 GCA_013235015.1 Araneus ventricosus
AAAGCACTTTATTTTCGTAACTTTGTACTCAAATATTTAGAATGTAGAAAATAAAATTATGAAAATAAATAAAAATAAATAAAACTGAACTACCCCATTCGAAAGCTGAAAAATGTTAAGGCATAGTTTTTGCGGTTGTAGAAGTCACTAATCTTCTCTACATAAAAAGTATACGACGTTAAACAATAAATATATTGAGTTAAATGTATTAAACGTTTCTTTTGCATCTCAATTTTGATTATGAAAAGTATAATCTTCTGTTTAAATCATTTAAATAAAAATAGCAAAATCTCTTGAAAATGTTTTGTCCAAAATTTTTTTGTAAGTTTAAATTTTGTTGCTTTTAATCATCATTCAAATATTATTCGAATGAAGAACGTAATTAGAATTTGTATTTCATAAAACAATATACATATTCTCATATTTTGAGTCTGTGTTTAAAGAACATTGGCTATCTCGTTATCTAATAAAGACATATCTGTTTTAATCCTCCTCCTCTTTCAATGGTATTTTCAGCTTTGTATAATTTCTAAATAACTTCAAAATTTCAAATACTTCGTTTGAAGAAAATTTTATCATTAAAATGATATGTCCTCAGCTAACTGGAAGGACTAAATATTGCATTTATTAGGGAATCTATCCATTTTTCTCATTTTTTTAAAAAAATTAGTATTAGATTAATTCCAAATTCTGCCTTTGTTTCAATCTTCCAGGCATCCATTTTTATTTTCTTTTAATTTGATTCCCATTAGCTAAAACCTAGTATTTCATCTTTAAAAGGAGCCTTAATTGCCTTCCAAATTTCGTTAAATTTCTTTCACATATTGCTTTCCTCATTTTGTTCTATAAATAATAAAAATTTTAATAACTATACCATACTATTCTCTGTTTGTAATTGCAATCAAGTTTTCGTTCAAAGAGGAAAAATAAATATTTTTCTTTCAGTCAAGAATTCTTCAACCTTAATCATTAGATTCAAGATTTTTTTTCTTTCAAAAGGTCAAAAACTATAGTTCCTTAATCCTTTCTCACATGTTGACATTTTCCAAGTTTCGAGTTGCTTACTTTCACTTCAGTTTTTTCTATCTTTTCCAACTTATTTCTCTGGATTTTTCATTAATTATTATTTATTCCTATATGATCATCAATACCCTTGCATTCCTTTCTCGTCAAAATTTTACCTATCATTTTTCTCAAATCGGACAATATAGTTTGTCGCGTTTAGAAAATTTTGGCTAATGATTAATGAACGCAGTTATAAAATCTCGAAACAACTAACATTTTAAGGAGTCCTTGTTGACTATTGTTAGTTTTTCCAAAATCTGTGAAACCTACTACACGAAACTGAATTCATATTTTCAAAATTAATTACTTTTGGAGAGAAAAAAATTGACACAGCACTTCAGCTACACGGAACGATTCTGTTAAGAACAAATTTAAAAAATAAAATCATTTCAACAGTAAGAACATCTCACGAAATTCTCAGTTGTATCTTTTTAAAACTAATCCTTTGTTCTAAAATAGAACTGATGGATCTTTTTGAGCAAACAATCTCTTCTCTAGTCTTTTAGAATTCTATGTTCCAAGAATTCAATCCTTGCAGAACACATAAGGAACCGAGCTGTAACTGAGATTGAGAAATAAAAGTAATAAATCTTTTAACATTCAACTCTAAATCGATCGAAAGAGTCGAAACTTAAAAAGATTTTATTGGTTTTTAGGACAGTCGAAGAAAGAATACATTGTATTTGTTTCCGATGGATTCAGGTATTTCGGGAGGAAAAGAAAAAACTCCATCGGTTTTTTGTAAATTTGCCGAAAGAATATATGTCAGAGTAGTACAGTATTTTTTTATTACAGAATAACAGTTTTTTTTTCAAATAAACTGTGAAAGATGGTTTGTACACTCCCTATTCAACATTCTGATCGTGAAAAACAGAATATTTTTATGAATTTAAGTAAATTTAGAACACATATATACATTTAAAGTTTACTGCCTTCGTTTCTGAAATTGAAAAATTAATACCTTTATCAAGAATATTTTATAAATGAAACATTGGAAGAAGGACAAATGGTTTATAATACATAGAAAAATAAGTTACACAAAATTCGTTGTTCATTGAATTCACTGGAACAAAAAAATAATAAGAGGTAAAAATAAGAAGCACGCATAACTTGTAGTCACCTTTGATTCCATTGTAATTACCACAATAAACTCAAATACCGAATATATAAATAACTTATAGTTAACAAACTGTAGATACTGTCAACAAACAGAGTATTGGCTTGAGAAATCTGATTTCAAGTGTTTTAATTTATGTATCCCTGAAACTGTGGATCGACAAATATATTATTAAAAAAGATGTTTAATAATGTATGACTTTAATTTAGAAATACTGTTAACCCTTTGCACTCTTATGTCTAATGTCATTCGACATTCTGAATGATGAATCCGTTTTACATTCTTGTTGGATTACGCTTATTATAAAAACCGTATAATGGCAAAAACGCACAGTTTGATTTATAGGAATTGAAAAATATTAATAACAATATTTTCAGCTTCCTAAAGCGCCAAATCAATCCATTCACTGTTAGTTCAAGCTACAGTGACGATTATGCATCTTCTTACCTTTCTGAGGGCAAAGGGTTAAAGATTAAATTGATTCTAGAAATCATTTACTTTTCTTAAATCATTTTTACTTTCTCCGATACGAGAACCGCATAGAGAAAACAATGTAATCGCCAAAATCTAGGCCTCAAGATTTCGATATATATTAATATTTACATGAGTACCTAAATACAAGTAAAGTTATTTATAACCCTTAAAAGTCCAGTGTTGCCTTTAAGAAACATACCGAATTTTGTCTTTAATATCTTGAGAAGAAGACTGAAGCTTTAATGCCTGTTGTTCCCAACAGGATACGTAATGAACTTTTTGTTGAATCAATTCACAATACATAGATAGCAGTCTGAGTGTTGATAAAAAATAAAAATAATTATATTTTGCTTTAGGCTGCATCCTTTTTATCTTTGTTTGTATACTTGAGAAAACCATATTTTATTCTATAATGTTGAAGGAAATTCCTTATCCGTTTTATTATTTATTAAAATTCATTTGTATTTCACATTATGGAATTTTATCAAGGGAATTTTTTTCTGAAATAACGTCCAGTGTTGTCAGTTGTTAACAAACTGATTTTTAGCCATAAACCGCTCATAAAGGGTCATAATGACTCTAGGCGCGGGGACGCGTATGTAGTGTTATGTCTAGCCATAAACCATACTTAGAACAAAATAGGATGTTTTAAAATATTTTCCCATGTTTTATTCAAGAAATGAAACTCAAAAAACATTTTAAAATTAATTTTTAAGATATCTGGTTTTTCAGGGTTCAAATCATGTCTGATTATATGTCTTCACTTCTGTATCTGAGTCCGATGACTTAAACGTAATGGGAACGATGAATTAAACTCGATACACAAAACTGTAGATCGTACCTTCCTGTCCTTACATAAAAGCAGTGGATCCAGTTGAAATTTTCGCCATAAGCACAGCAGATATGGAAATATTTTTGTAATATAAAAAGAATTCGGCTTTCTAAATCATTTTTATAAAAAAATACATTCACTTGTCTTCAAATCTTACCCATATGACATATTACAGATTAATTTTATTAGCTTTTAAATAAATTATGGTAATCATTTGTAAAATAATTCCAAATGTATTTAAGAAACTACTGATATTTCATGAATCCCTTAGGAAAGTCATTCCTTCAACAGTAGAAACGTAATTACGTTGAATTTATTTTTCCTTTTCTGAAAAAAATTAAATAAATGTTTGAATTAAAGGTAGATTTTAGGCATTTTATTCGTGTTTAAATGAGAAAATATTGAATACATTTTTAACCTAGAAAAATGAATATCTTTCATTTACCCTGACCTTATAGAGTCATTTTTTTAAATTTAAACAAGTGGGGAATGTATTATAAGGAGAGGAAAATGCCATTCGAGTTCTTAGATGGGTCATCCAGCCCAAAGGAGATAGAAATATAATTTAAATTAAGCTAATTATTACCTCATCATAGTGAACTATTAAAGTAGTAACTGTCCTTCGAAAGATTCAGTTCTTTACAAGCTAAGGGTTAAAAAATGGTTTCCAAACCAATACTTCGACTGCTTCCTAACATCTGTAAATGGGCCCTCCCTGTATAGGGAGGCGCGTCGCCCATCTGTTTATGGAAAACACTACCTGTTTCCATAAATGACGTATAACAAGCCGAAATAGTTGGTCGGTATAGTGGTTCTCTTCCATACCGTGTCCGAAAATTTCGTTGCACTTGGGTATCGGACTTAGTCTGTATGAACCAGGCTACATACCGAACTTTCTCCTGTGGCACCCACATTTTTCGTCGAATCTTCGTCACCTGGAAAACAAAAAACTTTATGAGTTACCTTTTCACATGTCGAAAACCGTTCGTTATTATCTTGCAAAGTTTTGAAGTTATTAAAGTCTAAAGTTGTAAAGATATAACCTATGTTTTATCGCTTATAAGATTCGAAACCAGCAAAGCATTGATTTTTAGATTTTCGGAAACATTTCAAAGTATAATAGTCATAAAGAATATATTTTGACATGAGGCGCGTTGGCTAAGAGGTAAGTTCTTGATTTCGGAGCCAGAATGTTAAGTGTTCTAAATATGATTCCACTGAAGATGCGCTGTGTATAGGGCCATCTACAAGTTAAATCAATCTTATGGGGTCAAATTCCCTCCAGATGGTATGATGTAGAAGTTTGGAGAAGGGTTGCCAGCGCAGCTGTAGTTCACGTCATCTGACCGCAATTCAAAATTACGTGGTCTGTCCCAAAATATCCCTCGTGTTGCTTCAAAATTGGACGTTAACGTAACTAAATTTAACTATGATTTGACATACTTTTGAGCTATCCATCAAAGAAAAGAAGAATATGTTGGAACCTGAATTTCAGTTTTTGAACTTTCAAATTATAGTTTATCACGTTAAATAGCAATTGTTATAGAGCTTTACTGCAAAGAATGAACAAAAAGCGAAAATTATTGCACTTTAACTTTAAATTAGAGTTTATAATATTCCTCGGTATAGACAGAAATGATGTTTTGTAGAAGGTTTCTTAGTCTCTTAACTTTTGAGCTAAAATGAAAGAAAAAAGATTACAAGATGCACGATGCTGTAAAATTTTGCGGCACAAAGTTTGACAATTTAAATCTAACCATGACGACATCGTAAATGTCGGCAGCAGTGAAACAGTTAAAAATATTTAAACATTTGAGAATATCATTCAGATAAACAACTACATACAACAATGAAAAATGCAAGGAAAGAGGTTCAAGCTGAGAGAACAAGCAATCATAACAAAGCCTCACGAAATATCTTCTGTTTTATTACGGTAAGCTGTCCCCGAAATTCAGATTGCCTTTCTGCAGCTCATATTTTATTTCTGCGGAGTTTCTACATGTTGCTCTTGTCCCCATGTAAAAGCTTTCACCGCCATATTTGGTGATTATTCACTAGTCTTTGCTTTCTCTTTGTTGTTTGTGTAAAAGACAGGTTATACTCCTTAGAATAACGAGACAAATGAGTTCCTATGTACAAAAGATGAAAACAAATCCCATAAAAGAATACGAGACACAGTTTATTGGGTGTACACTTTTGGTTTTGGAAGAAGCACGATTTATCCCTGCCGGATTTTCATGTTTCCATTTCTGTTACGGAAAATTTACTAGCATTCATCGATTCATTTACATTTTTTCCCGTTCTGCAGGTTAAGAGTTTCATCAAAAAGAAAAAGAATAGTTTTTCTACGCTTTCTTTTTCATTTTCTTCTTGAGTGTGGAAATCGGAAACCGATAAATAGTAAAATGGTGTTATTGCAAAGCATCTTCTTCGATATTGATCCATCCAGATTCCATTGAACTAATGGAATTTACATCTTAAACTTTCCGTAGCCCCGAGCCAACATTCGAATAAAAAAAGTCCTGCCGGCCAATCCGGAAGTGGATTCCTTTTGTCCGGAAGTATAAAGCAAAGAAATTTTCTGTTTCCACTTCTATTTTCACAAGCTTTAAATTTACGAGGATAAAAGACTGTGAAAGAACATGTGCCAGAAGAGACCTTTTCAACAAGGTATCATTTACAGAAGTTAAGAAACAGTCGAAGAAATTATTTGAAAACCATTTTTCAATCCTCAGCTTCTAAAGAACTGAATCTTTCGAAAGACGTTTACTGCTTTAATAGTGATGAGGTGGTAATTAGCTTAATTTAAATTATATTTCGATCATCAATAGTAAGGGAATAGTTATAGAGCAGGGGTCGGCAACCTGTGGCTCGCGAGCCGCATGCGACTCTTTTGATGTAAAGTTGCGGCTCTCCAGTTCCATACGAAAAAAATTATAATTTATTATCAAAACCCTTAAAATATAAGAAAATATATTTTTAAGTACCTAATTTCTCAATAGCTTCTATTTTCATAATGGTTAATTACAAATCGCTACGCTTAGCATGACCGTAATGAGCCAAATTTGAACTATTGTTTTGCTATTAGAGATGAGACTCCGTGACCATGTTTATCCTTCAACCAATTGCATTCCATTTTCTTCTCACCCAAACAGCTACCGTCTAGACTCTAGACGTGTTGTCCGTCAGTCATCCTCAGATAGCGCGGTCGAAGTTACGTTGCATGTGTGTTAATTTAATCGCTTGCGGTTTTTACGTGTCTATTCGCTTGTTGTATCGAGAAGAATACAATTTAGAAGCGAATTATCTTCTCAAAGGTATATAAGCATATAATATAATAAAATCAGTAACAGAATTGGATTACATATCTGAGGATCGTGTTAACGAAGTAATAATGGTAAATAAATTGTCTGCCGTTTTAGATAGCTAAGTAAAATTTTAAAAAATCATTTTTTCAGCTCCGCCGCCAGCATGGCATCTGGTAGAAAAAAGAGAAGAACTGAAGAAGAAAATCGAAAATTCCATCAGGATTGGAAGGAGTCGTTTGCATTCATATACAACAGAGATGGCCTTCAGACTTGTCTCATTTGCCACGAAAAACTCGTACACAATAAGAAGTCAAATTTGGAGAGACACTTCATTACAAAACATATCCAGTTTGCTGGTAAATATCCAACCGGTGAAGAACGAAAAAAAGCTGTTGAAGAGCTCCAAAAAAACAGCAACAGTCAAATTCCATGCTAAGTAACTAGGTGCAATCTTCCAATAATGTAAATCTGGCAAGCTTTGCAGTATCATTAGAAATTGCAAAAAGAGGAAAACCATTCACAGATGGTGAGTACGTTAAATATTGTTTTATACGTGCATCTGAAGAACTGTTCCGTGAATTTAAAAACAAAGCAGAAATCATGAAAAAAATCAAAGAATTGCCATTATCTGCTAAAACAGTACAAGATGGAACTGCTAAAATGTCTTCAAATGTAAGACATATGCAAGTGGAACACATTCTTCTGCCTTATCACTTGCTATAGATGAGTCTTGCGGCATAAAAGACGCGGTACAAGTTACCCTTTTCGTCAGGTATATGTCGTCCCAAGGTCCAAAAGAATAACTGCTAGGATTGCTACCGCTCTCAGGGCAAACTCGTGGAGAAGATATAGCAAAAGCTGTGCAAAAATGCCTGGAAGACAATGGAATCGATATAAATAAAACCGTTTCTATAGCAACTGATGGAGCCAGAAGTATGACAAGAATACATAGAGGGGTAACATCAATTCTTCAGAAAAAAATAAGCCACGAAATTCTAACGTTTCACTGCATAATTCATCAAGAAGCGCTTTGTGCCCAAACATTTCCGGCCGAAATAGTTCAGGTGATGAACTTGGTAATTAAGATTATTAACAGCATCTTTGTAAAAGCACGCTACCATCGACAGTTTAAAGATTTCCTTGAAGAAATAGATATCTACTTTTCTGACCTACTTCTGCACAGTGCGATGGCTTTCCAGAGGTAACGTATTGCACCGTTTTGCTTTGTGCTTGAGTGAAATAAAAACATTCCTCAATGAAAAAAGCATTGACCATCCCAAATTGGAAGAAGACACATGGCTTCAAAAATTCAACTTCATGGTAGATACCACAATGAAACTAAATGAACTAAATCTAAAACTGCAAGGAAAGGGCAACCCAGCCTACGCCTTTCTTGAAGAAGTAGTTTGTTTCGAAAAAAATTACTTCTTTTTGTTGAAGACATGGAGAGCGATAAATTACTTCATTTTAAATATCGCGATGAGACCAATGCAACTATTGACACGAATTACTTCAGCATAGCTTTAAAAACTTGAAGGATGGATTCGCTGAGAGATTCGAGCAATTCAAAACAAACCAAAGTACTCTCGCGTTCATAGTAAATCCTCTCAACATAAATACAAATGAGATCAACATTGAGCCATTTGGAAATGATGCTGGATCGCATCAAATGCAAATGGATTTGAAAACCAAAGACCTGTGGAGTGGCAAGTTCACAGAACTCAAGAGCAAGTTGGAAGAGTTGGAGGTCCAGAAATGCATGCACATCGCTCAGCACAAGTGAACAGCTCTAAAAGAAATTCCGCGAGTTGAGGCCCTCATATTCGGCGCATGGAATAGTCTTCCAGAATGCTACAGTGAGGTGAAGAAGTTGGCATATGGAGTGCTGACGATCTTCGGGTCGACATATTTGTGCGAGCAAGCGTTCTCTTGCATGAATAAAATAAAAAGTAAAGTTAGGAGTCAACTAACAAATAAAAATCTAGAGTCGTGCTTGAAACTTAAAACAACAAATTATAAGCCAGATTTAATCAAACATTCAAAAGGCATGCAAAGCCAATGCTCCCATTGATGTAACTATCTATATTTGTGTTTTTATACGAATAAATATTATTCCGCATTTAAAGCCGTTTATTTTAAATCAAAGATCAAATATATATAAGCAAATACTATAATATTGAAACGAAAATTTTTAGTGGCTCTTTAAAAACTGGGAAATTTTTTGAATTGTAACTATTGGCTCTTCCGTTTCAATAGGTTGCCGGCCCTTGTTATAGAGGAATGAAAATTTCAACTATTCATCATTTCCACCCCCTTTGAGCTGGTTGACCCATCTACGAACTAGAATGGCATTTCAACTTCCCTATAATACATTCTACACTTGTTTCAATAAAATCAAAATGACTCTATATACGGTGATCACAAATTAACATGGATAGAGCCTTATATGAAGGGTGTTTATAAATAATGCTTACAATTTTAGACTTTAATAACTTCAAAACTATACTAGATAATAACAAAGGGTTATTAGCATGTGACAAGACAATTCATGAAAATTTATTTTTGTTCCATAGGTGAAAAAGATTTGAAGAAAAATGTGGGTGAACTTTTTTCCCAGGTGAAAAAGATTTGAAGTGAAGAAAAATGTGGGCGCCATCGGATAAAGCTCAGTGTGAAGCCTGGTTCATAGAGACTAAATCGGATACCCAAATGCAACGTAACTTTCTGACACTGTATGGAAGGGAACCATTCTTCTCGACCTACTATTCGGGCTTGGTATATGTCATTTTGGAAACAGATAGTGTTGTCAGAAACAGGGAGGAGGGTCGTCTATCTGTTTCAGACGCCAACGTTGCACTTGTGTTTCGGAATTTGTCTCTATGAACCAGACTAAACACTGAACTTTCTCCTGTGGCGGCCACATTTTTCGTTAAATTTGCGTCACCTGGAAAACAAAAAAAATATGAGTTACCTTGTCAGATGTTGAAAACCGTTTGTTATTATATTGCCGAGTTTTGAAGTTATTAAAGCCTAAAGTTGTAAACATAATTTATAGACAACCTATATATAAAACACTATAGTCGATGCAAAGTATACATCCTTTATATTTATTAATCAGTGAAAAACAAACCAAGTCCAATGGATTCATTTCTGAGAAAACAAATCTCAAAGCTGATTAGCTGCATATAGAATGACAGCGAACTTCCAATTGTTCTTGCTGTCTAGTATTTAAAAAGTGAAATACGGAGCTGAATCATTATTACGAAGAAAATATCACATTTCTACACTACTATGGTAATGTTAGAGCAAATTCGGCAAAACATGGGCATGGCTAACTTTAATTCGCAACGCTGCATATGCGAAAACTAGATTTACTTATAAAAATAATGATTTCGAATAAAAGAAACTGGTTGTGGATATTAGCATATTCGGTGGATTATTGACAGATTTTATCTTTTACGTTTAAATATTAGGCGCAGGCAATGAACAACAAGACAGCAGCGATTTCATACAATTTATTCAATTAAACGTTTTTAGGCATTTATCTCATTACGACAATAGTCACACAGTGCCGTGCTCGTAAAACACCTTTGGCTGTTGTTTGAACCAGTTGCGCAGGCACTCATTGACTTCATATTCCGCGATATGCCTCTTGTTCTGGTGTCAAGATAAGGCAGACCCATTGCGCGCACGCTTTATGGAATTTCAACCTGTCAACGATGATTGCGTGAACCATACCATGGCTAAGCCCTACTGCTGCAGAAATGTCATCTACTGTTGCACGAGGGTCTTTCGTGATGAGCTCTTCCACTTTCGCAACATGCTGGTCTGTGACACGCTTCTGTG
>BGPR01052248.1:0-10642 GCA_013235015.1 Araneus ventricosus
GGTGTCCGGTATAACGGATACCAGGTCTGAAGGGGTTAAGACTTTACAGAATGAAATCCAAAGTCTCACAGAAACGAGACTCAAGTGTTCGAAAGATTCTCCCCAACTCAACCTTAACCTTCGTGAACCCTCCTTATATATAGACTGCGTATTTATATAAAACAATTTATGACTTTCAGAGTCCCAAGCGGTTCTCTACCGACCCTCAAGAAATTAAAGCCATTTGCCTACCTCGAAATTTCTATATATGTCGCGCTACAAACCGAAACTGGACCACTATTCGTTGGTGTGGAGTGGAAGTTTGGAAAATGGCGTGACAACTCATTTGTTCTCGTCATTGGTCAACATTCAAAATTACGAGGTATGTTCCAAAACTGCCTTCGTATAGCTTAAAACCTTGATGATAATCTAATATAAAACAACGCTGTAACAGAGAGTAGACAAAGAGTAAATTGGAAATCTAGCATTGACGTTCCTTTATCTTGAAATTTCAACTATTTCTAGAGTCAATGCTTGCTCTAGTTATAGCAGAAAATAATATCCTCACGTTAGTGTGGAGTGTGAGTTTGGAGAATGGTACATTTAAAATGGAAAGATTAAAATTACGAAATCCGTTCCAAAACCGCCCTCGTGTAGCTTAAAAATGGACGTCAATCTTATATGAAACAACAGTATAACACAGAGTAAATTAGAAACTCCAGTATTATTACACTGATAATCGTTTATCTTGTAATTTCGATTATTTATGGTGACAACTTCAGAAAATATTACCTGAACGAATTTCATCGATTCATTGATGCCAAGTTTATATGCAGCAACAAAAAGTGTAAATAATATTTCGCTACTTTTTGGCTCAAAATTTTAAAATGTAATCAAATTTTGAGATTCTAAAAGTATTGCGCTGAAATTAGATAAATTCTGAAAATAATGATATTAAACAAGTAAATATAGAATTAAAATAAACTCGATTATGATGCTTTTCATAAATATGTCATAGGTTTCCGCTTTTCTTTATAAATATATAAATAGGGAGAGTATACTTATTCTCCTACAGTTTTGGTAGATTCATTCGAGTCCACAAAAAATAAGTAAAATTTAAATATTCGCATAATTGATGTGTGTTTAATTTTTAAACACCTCACGAAATGACCCATATTAAAAATGAAATGTAAATATTTTTATTTTCTAGCAAATGAAAAAAAATTTCTAGAAATGTTTACTGTATTTAAAAATATGGAGAATTTAAAAAATTGTGTTTGATAATTTTAGTATGATTGTAACTGTTCTTTAAGTTCTATCAAATGTTTATTTGCATGGAGAAGAATTTTGTATTTTTGTCTATTTTTGTCGCTGTGTTTATTTGTAAGCACAATTCTTATTTCGATGACAAATATTTACTTTCTTTTTCTTTTGAGTTTAGTACCCAAGGGTAAAGTTATCGTTTGACACTTTCAATAAATAGCACGTTTTTTTCTTTCATTATTGTATCGCAACTTTGAAAAAGGGATGTGATTATTAGTTTCAATCAAGAAAATAATTTATATAAGTAGCCACAAATGTTAGAATAACTATCAAAAATAATCTTCTGTACATTATATTTAATTAAATCTTTACATCTTGTTTAAATCAAATTTATTATTGATGATAATTACAAGAGTATAGACAGCGAGATAGATGGAGTTAACTAACGTATATAATCAGTGGCGGACTGGGTCTGAAAATAGTGGTTGCCAGGTGTCAGTGAGGGCCCACACATATCTATAATCGTAACATTAATTACATTAATAAATTATATGTATTTAATTTTTTAAATTTAATTATATTAATTTAAATCTATAATATTTAATATTTATAGATTTAATTTAGTTTTTTATTATATATTTCATTTTTCCGCGTTTTTAAAATAAATCCCTTTTAACACCCTTTAATTTTCTATGTTTAAAATAACGAAACTATGTTTAAAGTTATTTGATTTTAAATTCCGTAAGTTAAATATTATATAAGAAACACGGACCTTGGGTACAGGGCTATTTTATTTATTTGCTTTAGAGAAAGAGTTCTTTTTTCTCTCCCATATTTCTTGGGGGCACAAATTGCCTTCTATTTAAGGGGGCCCACTTGCCATCGGGCAAGCTGGCAACCTCGCCAGTCCGCCACTGTATATAATAAGAGTGCTACAAAAGAAATCTGGTTAATCGCAGTGCAGCAGCAGAAACGAAAGAATCCCCTTCTCTACAGCAGGAAAAAAAAAAAAAAACCTGCAATAAAACTTCCACCCGTAGGGGAACCGTTTAGCTTACTTTCGACCTTGGAAAGAAGAATGCAATTACGCGGCAGCAGGGAGGGAGGGACTCTTCACGTTCTAAAGAGACCCAATCGTTGTATTCAAAGGTTTTCCGCATAGGGTTGCCGAATTACTATACACACAGGACAAAATATCGGTTTTCAAAAAAATTAGACGTTTTTTCATTAAAAAGAATCTTTAACCGTTGAGAAACTATTATTAAAACTCTTCATGCATATTTATTTTCTTCAAAAATGAACCAAATTAGCTTTTATTACTATGAAAGAGTCCAAGAGCATATCTCACCAGCACTTTGGGCGCCATCTATCTTCATCGTTACGTACTAAAAGAAATTAACGAAATTTAATGAATATTTTGGGTTTTTTGATTTTTTAAAAATATTAAGAGCATTTTGAGAATTTTGGAGTTTCACACATTGCTTATAGTGATATGTCGGACCATTTTGGCAAAATTTTAGACTTCAACAATACATATTAGCGGTACTGATATGATTTTGGTGATTTATAAGCTTTAGACGACCACCTTAAAAGAAGAATAAACTGCATATTTCAGCTGACAATTCTTTAGAGGGCAGAAAATAATATCATGTTCCTTAAAATGTGAAATAAACTTACACTTTAGAAAAGATTTAAATCCAAATGTTCTATAAGTTAACATATTTGTATTTTTAGTTTTAAATTCATCATGTTGATACAGGTGCTTTTTAAATGACGAAAAAGTGGTAAATATTATGAGACAACTGTTGAGGGCACAAATATAATAAAAATTAGGATCATATCTGTGAACAAATACAAATGAACATAAGAAAAATCTTTAGCACACAGCAAACTACAAAATAAATAACAGAAAATGACAAAATACAATTTTTTTCAATTTGATATAACTTTAAATGTTATGCTTAAGTGATATTCTGCGATAAAGAGTAAGGACTTGACTACATCGATTCATTCTCGGATACAGTGCAGAAATTGTTGGCTTCGAAATTTCCAACACTGCAAATCTCCTTCAACATCTGAGGTAACCTAACAAAAGAAAAATTATGAAATATTGAAAAATCATTTAAATTATGAATAATGCCTTTAAGCCCCTAAAAATAAATATGCAAATAAGTGCCCTATTAGTGCATTTTGAGGGCTTCTGGGAACCCTGAATAGAGTCGGGTAAGGTAAAATGGGTTGTCAAAATATATGGCTTATAAAACATATATTCAAGATGTTTGTTCCGATTTTCATTCCTCAATTGATATTATCTGACTTTCATACCTCAATAGAGGCATTATTTATATAAACTAAATTTCTTCCCACTGCAACTTCCGTATTAAAATTTATACATTCAGTACATTTTGAACGAGCATGATCAGAGTTTTTAAAATTGTGCTATTTGTATAAATACAAAATTTCCATTAACTGTAATAAACGAAATAAGTTCAACTCGTGTTCAACAATTTTCAAAATATTTGTTTTTTCTCAAAAACTAACCATTTAATTACAATTCTTTTGTTATGAATAGGTAGACTAAATCCATATGATAAACGATATGTGCATATTAATACAGAGATGCTTAGTAGCCTCAAAATGAGAACATTTTCAAAGTCACTGTTATTAAAACTTCTCAACAAAGCATTACATTTATTCTGCTTATTTTGTTTGACAAAATTTTCTTATTGGATAATAACACCATTTTTATAAGTCTTGATCATGATTTGTGAAACGTGCTAGCGGTTTTAGCACATAAGATTTTTCAAGGTAATTTGCAGGGGAAGAAAATTTTGTTCCCAAAGAAATAAAAAAAAAATTATATTGTCTCAATCTTATAAACTGACACCTTGAATACATGTGTCTTTCCTAGACCTTTGTGTTTTAGTGGCTCCACTTTTGGAATCTTCTCTGAATATTATATTAAGCTACGCTACCCGTGAACGTTTTAAGAATATGTAAAACTAAATATATTTTTAAAAAAGCGACAGTTTTTTCTTTCAAAGAAAATTGATTTTTTTTTTGTTGAAAAATAATTTATATTCGAAAAATAGAATTACAGAAAAATTTCGTATATCATACCAGAATTTTTATATTTACATCACAAATCAAGTGAAGTGACCTCGTTGTTCCAAAAGAAGTGAATCCAATTTCAAAAGTACTTAAACATAAATAAATGTATTTAGAGTTTTAGGTAATGTTCCCTTCTAAAATCTCAGTTTCTTTCTCTAAAATCCCTTATGTTTGTGTGAGCAATGAAATTTAACTCTACAATGTACTTAAAAACCTGGAGTGGAAAACTACCCAATTACTCAAAACTATTGCATCTTAACATAGGTTAACTTTCTTTATAAATAATTAAATAAAAATGAAAATCATTCAGATTTATATATTTATTTTGTAAATTAATAAATATAATAATTGATCAAATTAAAAATGTTTCAATTATGTATTCGATATAATTTAGCAGCATATATTTAGAATAGCTATTCGATATGTTCAAAAATTATATTGAACCTTATACATCTTATTTATTTCAATATTTTCATAACTTGCGTAAATTTAATTTTAGTTACTACTTTGTTGCTTTAGAGTTGTCCAGTAAAGAAAGAGAATAGTAATTTCTCCAAAAATAAGATCTCAGAAAATACAGAAGACATGAATAGGAAATAAAGTAGAGACTCTTTAAATGACACAGTTCAAGTTTAGGAGCTATGCAGATTATATGTCGATTATAAGTTACTTATACTTACAATTTACTAAGCTTACAATTTACTTTTTTCAATTCTTTAAAAAACTATAAATAAATGCATAGATATGAAAGTAAAAAAAAATCTAAACACAAAAAAGAATTATACATTTTCCACCCATCCATATTCTTCATAAGAAATATATAATTTTAGCTATAACAGTTTTAAGAAGCACAGTATAAATAATAGAAAGATGTTCAAGTTATGAAGGAAACAAAACGTAATAGGAACATTCTTTCAATTTGTTCTTATGATAACTTGATTTTGATAATTTTCATATTATATTTATGCAAGAAGTTTACAAATAGAATACAGAAAACAACAAAGTTGAAGAAAGAATTGTGAAAATACATATGCGTTAACATAAAAAAGCAGCTAAAATATTTAACATACTAGCTTGTTAATTCGTATTACACTTAATACTTTTGCCGTTTTCGACTACATTGACAAAATTCTATTCTTTTCTGCATCAGAATATCAAAACAAATTACCAAAAATGTGCATTTTTAGAAAACTCACCATTAATCTCCTTCTTAAGGTTTACAGTAAGAGTGTGAATAAAGGTGTTCATTTAATGCTTAATCTAATTTACATGAAAACATTTGTTTAAAATTTGATACTATTTTAACTTTGCAAAAACTAAACTAAAAGACAAGATTACACATTCTATAAAGTACAAACTATATTCCTGAAAACAATCATAATATATTTTACATAGTCCTATTAAATAATTGTAGTTTGATTTTTTGTCTTTGAATGCTTGAGTACCGGCATTTTCTATGAACAAATTTGTAAAAATAACTTATTTTTCAATACAATTGCAATCAATCAAAAAATTCTAGAATACATTTTTAGTATTTTTACAAATTTCTTTCTACACAACAATTAGCCACTAAATTATTTTGAGTTACTACAATTGGGTACTAAAGTATTGCGAGTTATACATTAAGCAAATTAATAAACTTGTGACATCAAAATATCAGAAAAAAAGGAAAAACAAACTCACATTTAGATTAGATTAAAATCTAATTCAAAGTTTAAAAGTCCAATAAGTTATCAAACACTATCCTAATGTTAATAATTATAGGGTAGATGATCCAGTTTTGGCAACCTTAAGAGAAAATTTGAAATGGAAATTTCACAGTGGATGACTGTTTAAATCATACTATTCTTTACTACTACTATATATACTATTCTTTAGCAAATTTTATTGGCTTTCTGCTAGTTATGACATTTTTCTGAAGAATATTTCAGATTTTGAGTTATTAATTTTTTAAATAAATTACCCAATTTGCACTGAATTGGTTTTGGCCACCTCTATGCACCAGTTTTGGCCACACTAATATTATATTTTTAACAGACATTTTAATGAATTTTAAGTAAAAATAAATCATTTTTATGCAATATATAGTTTAGTACATTGTTTTCTGTTATTTTAAATGTGATTTTTTTGAGGAATTTATAAAGATATGTAAAAAAATTTACCTAAACTGATTTTAGCTGCAGATTTCAGTTTAAAAAAATAAACAAAAATGCAGAAAAGAATAATTTAATTTGGTTGTAAAATACAAACTATAATTTAATTTGGTTGATAAAATACAAATTATATATGCTTGTATAATTTTTTTTTGATAAAATATGAAAAAAAAAATGGGGAGAGGAATAAACTTAACATTGCAAAAGCATAAATTTTTTTAAAAATCTTACAAATCAAGAATTTGCAGTATTATACTCACTAACAATATCCACAAATATGTATTTTTATAATTTTTAATTACAACATTAATCAAATTCATCAATCATTTTTAAAATTAGAGCAATCCATGCATACAAAAAAAAATATTCCTCATCATTCGAGTCAGGTTCCTCAAGTTGAAATTTTCTAACATAAATGTGAGGTAAACATTCAAAATGGAGATGTTTTTGACATTCCATTTTGAATGGCCTTTACCAACTTTAGATAGTGAGTAGCAAAATTTTTTTATGGAAATGCTACCTGCCTTCTTATTTTTAATTGGAGCCATTACTATGTAAAATGAAAACAAACAAAACTAAATCAGTTACTTTTATTTTAGAAACAAAACTAAATTAGTTGATTTTATTTCATCCAGGAATTTTTAAATTTATGTAATGGTTTAAAACATGTGGCTAATTTATGTGTGGCCAAAACTGGCACATATAGTAAATTTCAAGTACCAGTTTTGGCCACCGCCCATTTAATCTTAAAAATAATTAATTTTGATATGAAATCAGAATAAAAAGAAAGCTTACCTCAATAACCCTAAGGGTAATAAGTTTTAGATTAATCATTTAATTCTGAGAGCTTGATGATGAAAAACTGCAAATACTTGTTCCTTAACAAAAACCTTAACAGTTGTGAGTTTACAATAAATGCTCATGCATTTAATTTTTTTACAAATCACATGTTTGAGAAAAATGAACCAATCAGATTGAAAATAGTAAAATAAGGATTGTTTAAAGTATTTGAATGCTTCTTATTAGTTGATTTGAAATTACTGGTTTAATTATTGGAAAAACATATCCAATGTGGCCAAAACTGGATCATCTACACTACTATTAAAATACTAATAAATCAAAATACAAGCTGATCAAATATTCCCTATATTAAAACTGACAACCATTAATAGAAGTTTTCGGTAATGAGTATGGAGATAAAAAAAAAAAGGAAAAAACATTGCAGCAATGTAAATATATTTTAGAATACAAAGCTCATAGTGAATAAAAGTCTGTCTTTTAAAAATGATGATACATAAAATATCAAATTATTTAATTTTTGCTTTTACCATTATCTGATGTAACAAAAAAACTATTGCAAATTGAATAATTTTGACGCATTCCTTTTCACCATACACATGAAAATAAAATTAAACATATCTTCATACGTTTGTAATAATTGTTTAATAACCTAGTATTCATAATCTTAATTTTTAAAAAAAGTAAAATTTCGACATTTTATTTCAGGAAATGGTAGCAAAACGAACTTAAACTTAATTGACTTATGAGGAAAAGGTATTTAAAAATAAACGGCAATTAAATATTAAATTATTGGTAGAACATCGATGAAGAATACATTAAATGCATTAAGGAAGTGAACAAAATATTTTCATTTTTTTTCACATCGTAAAAACAGCTATGAGAGCATCGTAAAACAGCTATGAAAATGAGCTAAGAAATTTGCTAATTATTTAAAGATTTTTACGTTTAATTTATAAATTCAAATGTAATGGGGGTCGAAGGCCACCGACTCGGCATAAACAAAAAAAAAGTTTAATACGAGTGACATGAAAAGAAACTACAAATAAAGTATTCTTGTGAACATATATATGCATATATTTATTTTTTTTTCTTTCTTCGACATTCAATTTACTCAGCTGACAAATTTTTAACTTTCAATAAATGAGAAATTTTATTTAAATACATACTCACAAATAATTTAAATAGATATATATTTAATTCAGCATTACCGAAAAATGAATTCAAAATAAAATTTAGTACTTACCAGTGAACTCCTGTACCAGTTCTCCAGTCCTTTAGCTTTTTAATCCAAATACCGCCAATGCGAGAATGTCCCGTCATGCTAAACATGGCCGAGCGAACACAGAAAGATGCGGCGGCACTTTGTTGGATGGAAGTAGTTAAAGTTCTTCCTCAAGTATACCAATAAATCACTCAAAATAAGGACATTAAATGAAGGTTTGAAGTGTGAAACGATTCTATACCCGGATGGATCAATCCATAGTGGCGTCTGTTTTATGTATCTGTTTAGTGGGTTCAGTTTCACTTAGTGATGAAAGTTTCAGTTTGGAAATGAAGTTATATGAAGAGGTGAGATTTAACATCTGGCATGATAAAAAAAATGAATTCACTAATACCATTGTATTTGGTAGGTGCCAGAGGTTTGAACATGGTCAAATTACCAGACATATGGTAAAATGAACGATACTTTCTGAGGAATAATCTGGTAATTTTATCGTGATTCTCGTAAAAAAACGAAGTATATGGTATGAAAACCGTTTTTGCTGATAAATTAACTTTTCAGCGTTGTAATTTTACTAAACATGTTGGTAAAAAGAGCCATAATTTCGAAAACCAGAAATTCTCGTAAACCGTTACCAGAACGAACAGTAAGATTATTAAATAAATGATTTAAATACCGTAAATTTTGTTAATTATCACCAGAATTCTGGTTTTATTACCAGAAATGCCATTACCATACAAATATGGTTTTTCTGCCAGAATTTTTTTCTCAGTGCCTAATTAAGCTATCTTAACGTTTGACGCCTCATTTTATAGATTTTTTACTATCTATAAATTTCTAATTTAAACTTTTGCTCTCAACTAAATAGCATTTTATTTAAACGCAAATGAACGATCTTTCGAATTTCCCTCCCTCTCTCCCATTATCCGGTCCGTTCTCCGTCTGCAAAATACAGTGCAATGTTTTCTATGGCCGACCCAAAAACTTAAAGCAATAAAATTCCTTTTATGTATTTTTTCCATGTTAAAGTACAATTCGACCGGACTAGAAGGTTAGTTCTAAAATCCGAACGCTCAAAATAGCATGGGAATATCAAATTTATTACACGCGTCTGATTTTTAGATAAAAACTATGCGATATGCAAGAAATCCATTGAATTCCTTTCTATATTTGTAAGATTGCAGTTATAATCATTAACTTAAAGTAGCATCTAGGTTTAGAGCAAAAGTTATGTATAATTCGATATCACTTTCACTACCTATTAGTATCAAAACGTATAGCTAGCATTTCAATCTCGAAAATTATACGAGGTAGGGAATATGTTCAATAATAAAGCTGTAGAGAAGTACTGATTTGGTACTAAAAGACATGCGCAGATGAATACTAAGAACAGAATGCGTATAATTCTCTTCGTTTGTTTGCGATTTCCTACACTGTTATGCCACAAAAATGCGTCAGAACTGAGAAAGTAGTTGTCACTAAGCGCATATCTACCATCTGTGCTGAATCCCTGTCTGTGAGACAATATATTTCCGGGCACTTGATTTGATCTCACGCTGTAAATTTTGCTGTATGTCAGGTGACAAACTGGCATAAACAACTGTTAGAAGTCGAATGTTTTCAAAGTTGCTGAAGGGTTCTCACACCTGTGCTTTGAAAAAAACTCAGCGGAGTGACGATAGCTGATTATTGTTGCTCAAAAATGGGTGAAACGAGATTCAATCTAGAGTCCAGTAATTGGTAGAAAAAGAACAGTAAATGTTGTTAGCGTCAAGTAGTCATTATATTTTGAAACGTTTATGACTTAACAGCTTTGGAAATCGAGAATAAACCTATGAATATTGTACGAGTAATGCTCATGTCCGCAAGAAGTCTGTGCATTCTAAATCAGTGCTGTTCTTTATCTTTGTAAGTGATAGCATCCCCGCATTTCGAGATTGGCACACTAACTCCTCACTTTTCCAACTAGCAATGGGCTTACAGATAACCACTCTATTGTACGTAGATATTATTTTACTGACAATAGTTTTGGGTTTTTATAGGGTTAGAAGATGAGAAAGGACTGCAATGGACATCCTATATAATAATACATGATTAGTATATGCAGGCCAAA
>BGPR01052249.1:0-10385 GCA_013235015.1 Araneus ventricosus
ATTGATTATAAAGCTACGTAAAGTAAAATATTGATTATAAAGCTACGGTACATGTGAAAAGGAGTGGGCAGTGAGGCCAACTCCCATGTGTATTCCTCAATTTCGAAAATTTGTACCCATTTTTTTCCTCAATTGGAAACAAATGCGCCTTTTGAGCAAGCATAAGTCTCAAAAATTTCATCAACTAAACCTAAACCTATAAAATATTTAGTTGTGTGCACGTTATTGTTTCTATACGATTCAGAGACAATTTTTTAAAATAAAAAGACAGCCGAATCAAACCTAAAACATTATCAGCCTACGATGGTTCGACTAGATGTTAGAATATTCTTTTCTTTGTGGGATCGGGGAAATATACTAAGCCCAAGTATTGGCCGGCAATATATATGTGTCTCATTTAGTTTCTTCGAGAATTTAGGTAAAATAAATTTATTTAAATGATATTAGACAACAGAGTTTCCACCCTGCATTTGTAGATAGAGTATAACAACAACGGAACTTTCGAAATTAGAAATAATTTAGTTAGAAATAACTAGGAAGAGTTGTGCCCGACGGGCTTTTAGCTTGCCAACAATATCTCAGATCTAATTGTCACAAATTTACAAACAAAAGTTGTGGAAGAAAATCTCATGTAGATTACCAGAGTGCTTAAGAAATAAAAAAAAAGCATGAAAAAAAGAACTGATAGAACAATTGAGACTAACTTTCGGGGTTTTTTTCCGAGTAAAATAATGCTAAATCCACTGACAGAAAAAAAATGCATTTCACATTTTGTAGGAAGATGGAACGATGTGACGTCGTATAGCTTCCTTAAGACTGATTTAGATGTTATATGACAGGCGCAGTTACATTTGCCGTATAATTGTGACATCACGTCGATTGACTCCATGACAAATTTAGTAAGTGTTCATATTTGTGAATTTTAACAAAGAATGTGTAGTAAAGCTCTTTTTAATTGAAATCTAAAGTCAGTAAGTTTATTAAACAAAAGTGACCAAAAATCTTGTATTATCCGGCACAGCTCTGATTTTTTTCACTTCGCTCTAGTTTGAAAAATCTCTGATTATCCCGTTTTCACAGAAATTTAAATAGCAATTGTACAAAAATTGCTTACAAAGAATGTGTAGTAAAGCTCTTTTTAATTGAATTCAAAAGTCAGTAAGTTTATTAAACAAAAGTGACCAAAAATCTTGTATTATCCGGCACAGCCCTGATTTTTTCACTTCGCTCTAGTTTGAAAAATCTCTGATTATCCCGTTTCCTCAGAAATTTAAATAGCAATTGTACACAAAATTTTTACAAGATGAACCAGATTCGCGTTTAAGAAATTAATTTCTGAAACAAATATCTTCCCAATTTTTAATAGGCAATCAAATTGGAAAAATTAATCTGAAAAAAATATTAAAAGTATAATTCTTCTTTTTTTTACCTTTTCTTCTTTTTCAAAAGATTTTTTTAATAATTTACATTTTTTAATTTTTTATTTATTTTTTTGGCAAGAAAGCTTGTTTTTTTTTAAAATAAAATTTTGCAAGAGGAATTTTGCCCGAAATGCACATTTTATACCCTCTATTTCTTCGCCTTCCCCTTACATAAAGTGCTATGGTTGATTTTGAGAAATTCTGGTCAATTCAGTTTAACCTGTAAGAAACAACATTCTAATATAGATAAAATCACAAACGTTCTGATAAAATAAATAATAAGTCAACCTTAAAAATGTGACAAAGACGGAGCTTACCTTTTTTGTTAAGATATCAAACCTCTGAGCATGAAGTATAGACACGCATCATTAATTTTTTAAAAAAAATTTATGTATTTTTCAACTTTTCGTTTAAGCAAAGTTATGAAGATAATTATAGTTTCGATTTATGTTTACTTAAATAGTGTCGCTGAAAACTCCCCTAGGTAAAAACAGATTATGCGTCGTTTAGTTTAGATAACATTATCTACTTTCGCTTTGCTACGCCTGGGCAGAAGAGTTCTTTAAAAACAACAAATAACGTGCAAATACGTAGGTGAACTAATTACTTTCGTTTCTTAGAATTATTTCCTAAATTAATTTTTTCTTTAAATATTTTAGGACTGAAATTTGCGACGTTTTAGTTGTCAAAGTCAGTTGCGGATTTTGACTTTTTTGACCACAGGCACCAAATTATTTTGAGACCCTTCCTAGGAAAACTCTATTGATGATAAAAACATAAATTTATTTGTGGTTTCGATTTTACTTTTATACTTATCTTCTAATTTCTATTAATTAATTTAAACTCATTTGTTATTTACCGGATCTCTAACGTTTAGTTTCCTTCATTTATATGTTAAAAATAAGGCAAAGAAACCCCTAGGTTTCGGGTCCCCCAAAGTTACGAGACCCATAGGCAGTTGCTTAATTTTTTTTTATTTGATAATCCGGCCTGGTACTGAGCATGACAATAAACATTTCTTCTTCAAAAAAACCCACTTTGTAGGTTTCTACAAGAAATTATCAGACCTTCTCACCTTAGGTGCTGTGGCAAAGCCAAGTGGTGACTAACGGACGAAGAACACGCAACAACTACTTTCAGTCCCACTAATACATGGCAGCGCCACAAATCACATCAATTCCATCTTCTGTTACATCCGACAGATGGCAGCCCTACAACTCCTAAATCAAAAGCAGCTCTCTCATTTCAAAGTCTATGACATATATGTTAGCACAACGTCTATGACGCGTCTCATAGCACAAAGCATGCACGTGTCTGCGCACAAACATTGGTGGCAGCAATCTGCGCATATGCATGCAGCACACGGTAGTGCAATTGTCGCTTCCTTGATATTCAGATAATATTATATATTGCGCAAAAATTATTTATATATCATCTTTAAGAGCAGGAAATTTTCTTTTTACTGATTTGAATTTAAATTCCATACGTTCTTTCCCCTAATTTTAATAAATATTTCGAAATTCATTTCTAAACACAATTTGTAACAAAGCCTTCTATTATTGAAATGAAATTCAAACCGAATTATTGTTTTATCAAATGCTTCATTCCCATGTCTTGAAAAACTTTTAAATGATCATAATGTTTGTATAAAGTCTTTCAAGGTTATTGAGTGCAGTTCCTAAGGGAGAGGACCTAAGGAGAAAAAGAAGGAATACTATCCGGTGTTTTCCAGATAAAAACCACGATATGAAGGAGCTTCCGTTGTCACCGTAGGAATGATGGGGAAGGGAATATCGAGTTCCAAAGATTGCTAGACTCGTGTCAAGTGGTTCAAAGTACGGGGACAAAAGGAAGAAAAGAATTTAAGTTCTGGCCGAGGAATTAGACGACGCGGGAGAGGACGTTCGAAAATGAGCGAAAGATGCTGCTGCGAAACACTGTTTAACCCTTTGCGGACGGGTACGGCGTATAATGTGCGCCACAGTTCGCCGAGACGTGTGGGAAATACAGTTAAATAAGAGAATAGCGGCTGAAATTCGGACAGCTCAGGTGTCGTCCTCATCATCTGACAGCGGTTCAAAATTACGAGGTCCGTCCCTAAATAGCCTTCGTGTTGCTTCAGAAACGGGACGTTAATACAACCTAACCTAACCAATCCCCTAATCTTATTACACCATGAAAAATAAAATTTTATATAATTAAATAAGCGCAGAGTTAGAAAAAATGGGATGGCGTATAAAGTGCGCCAACCTGATCTGAGTGTTCTAAAAAGTTACTTGTCCGTAAAGGATTAATTAAGTTTAGATTGCTACAAGTTCATGAATTTGAAAAATATTTTAATTCCGTGCAACGTCGGGTATATCAGCTAGTTATATATAATTAAAACTAAAGCGATTCAGTGTGAAGTTCCTATTAAGGGATTTTTTTTATCTAGATTTCTTATCTTTTCTCCGGACATCCTACAAAAACTATACCTATGTAAATAGGAGCGAAGAATGTTTCACCGTAATCATTAGATAAATTTTATGAACATTGTACCCAAGGCAACTAAAAGTCACTGAAGTCGAATTCACGGTATCGGATAGAATAAATGAAAAGATAAAAAATAAAACTATTTTCTAGATAACAACCGCGAATCATGTATAAAAAAAATTCATCCAACAATTCACTGAGCCCTAACGAAGTGAAAAGGGGATGGTCATAATTTGATGTTAAGTTAATTCTCTTTTTTTTTTCAACTTAACTAGCGTATAAAAATTGACTTTCCATCAGTGGCGGCTCGTTAGCTCAGAAACAAGCAGTGCTGCAAAAGTTGTATAGATCTAAGCTGTGGGAAATTTTATGCTGATTATTTTGGTATATAATGATGATATACGAAAAATTGATAGTTTTTGAGTTATGAGCAAAACGCTGGGAAAAAAAATTTTTAACTAAAATTCCTACAACAATTTTTAGTGGAAAACCTCAGATTCTTAAGTAGCACCCCAAAAAACATAAAGGAGAAAAAATTACAACTCCTACAGAATTTGATTTTAAAAACTACTTAACGACTGCACTACTAAGAGAAAGCGAATAAAGGCCGAATGGGGAAGTCGAGTCAAGCTCCAGGGGTAGCTCTCGGGGTTCTAACTTCAATGGGAGAAAAGGTTGCTTTTTTCTCTCTCTCTAAATTCATGATTTATTTTCCGTCTTTCTTTTACGTTTTTTATTACTTTTTACCATTTTCAATTATCATTGTACTCTTAAAGTGGAAAAGTAAGCCAATTAGAATAAAAACGAAAAAAGAAGCTTTTAAAATAATTTCAAGGAGGCTGCAACCCTAATGGACGAGCCGCCACTGCTTTCCATTTTTGAACTAACCAGAATATTTAGATAATTTCCAATGTAACAGAATATTTTGAGGCATTTTCTAATTTTCATTCAAAACTTAAAGATGAGCTCTGTTTAATGAATTAAAAGAAATCCCTTTCCATTCACTTTTACAGGAATGGACAATACATTTGTAGTAAATAATGTTTTACTGCGCATGCGTGAAATGTAGTTCTATATACTGTCAACAGATTGCGCCATCAGAAGCTACTCTAAATAAAGCATAAGAAAGGCGCAGTTCGGGTCCTCGCCGTACATTTTTCGTGAAAACGTCAGGGTAAAATCATAAAGCAAGTACTTAGTAATAATCTGTAATTTAATTATCAATCTCTTTAACACAATATTTACACAGAGTAGTATAATGGTTACGGAATAGATAAATCACAAGTTTATCGCATGTAGCAAGGGTCTGTATTAGTTTGTGATTTATCGATTCTGTAACCATTATACTACTCTGTTTGAATATTGTATTAAGGAGATTGATAATCAAATTGCATATTAATACGAAAACTTGTTTTATGATTTTATCCAGACGTTTTCACGAAAAATCTACGGCGCGGAACCCGAACTGCGCCTTTCTTATGGTTTTTTTTTTTTTTTCCCTCATCTAATATGCAGTGTCATGATCATACCAGATGTGAGTCCTTGAATTTAAAGTTTGGTTTCTCCTTTGTTTTTCAGGATAAATTGGCCAAATATGGATCATAAACGGATGCTGATAAATTTTATCAGATAAAAAAATTTATCTTCCCTCAACATAATGCTAAGTTGTGCTGATTAGAAAAAAGTGTTTAGATAAATTCCACAATTGACTCTCTAAATTCATTTCTTTGGAGAGGATTCCGAATTATAGAAATTGCAAGGTTATGCTTAACAGGTATAATAGACTTATGGCAATCGAAATCATTAGAAATAAAATGTATTTATGAATGAGTTGAATATATATTCCACTGTCTTGTATACAAAATATTCCTTCTTTGCACAATATAACTCAAAACGAAAAGAAACATTTTTTAACGCATCAGCATTAAAATCAGCATTCCTTTTTCAAAAAACATGCTACCACATATGCCAGGACAATTTGGAAAATAGGCATCATCCAGTGGCGGTTCGTCAACTCAGAAACAGGCAGTGCTGCAAGAAAAAACACTTCAAGATAATATATTTAAAATAGGATTTTTAAAAACAGTTTTATTTCCGAATAGCCCAAAATTTTTAATTGCAATTATCTAAACTGTATTTTAGAAAATCATAGACGTATCATTTTTCCGTAAGTGATTACTAATATAATAGCCCAGATCTGTCTCTCGGTAACTCTCTGACGTCACCAACAATAAAACTTTCCCCATAGCACTGCAAGAAGCTAAACAGCATTATTTCATTGTTAGGGAACCTAAATTTCAGTAATTTTAAATTTAAAAAAGTAATTGTTATTCTAATTTCAAATTTAATAGCTCTAAAATAGTGAAATGAAATTTGCTATCCATTGATATAACATTTATCTCGCTATGATCAATAGCTCCCGAGAAATTTTAAATTATATTAATCATACATTTCAAATTAATTTCCGTTTTTTAATAGAAATACTTAGTAAATCACGTCAGTAGTATATCATGCGCGTGATATAGTTTGGACGCCACGATGCATCTGAATATTTATTGCAATCGTGATAATATAATTTGATAATATTTTTGGCAAAGTTTGACAAGCAAAGAAGTGGTTTGTTTTGGTTAGCATTTCGAAAAAGAATTCCTTTGAAATTTTAAGTTTTGACTTACGTTTGACAAGCTGAGAATTTCATGGTTATTGAGTTATAATCAAATTGTTAAACAACGAAAAATACTTGTTGAACATACAAAAAAAAAAAAACACGGAATGTTGTTTACCAAGAGGTTTTTTGAATAAAGAAATATATAGATAAAAAAAACATTTCCGGTCATAATACATATGTTTATTTCATTTGTTTTCAATCAATGTTAAACATTTCTCTCGCACATATATCTATTTAAACACGTCAAATTTGAAGGGAAATCTCTTGAATGAGGAGGCAATTTGCACCCGTCATACCATGACAGGTGATTTTCTAGTTTCTAATAAAAGCAAACGAATGCTGCTCAAAGTAGATGAGTTTCTGTCGGGAAAACGTGAAAGCGAAACCGTAACCAAATAACAACGAACGAGAAACAAGCGAAGAAAAATATATCAAGAAAATGAGGGCGGCAAAATCACATTGTTGGTCTTGCGCCATAGGATTGCAACCTTTAAGCGGGCCATTCAAATCTCTCCCAAAATGGAATTTTTGGAATGGAACACAGTAAGGAAAGAACAATCGTCAAGTTCGAAAACATATGAAATTTGGAACAAATGATTCGAAACGATAGAATTCAAACGAAACCAAAATCCAAGACTCATGGGCCGATTCCAATTTGAAACCCCGATGCGAGGCTAGTAGCACATCGAAGGATCTGCCTAGATTGGGACCTCGCGACGAGGCTAGAAAATCGCAAATCCGCCAAGTGGGGGAGGAATAGGGGGAATCGAAGAGCTACTGTAGCGCACTTTGGAGCCTACGTGAATGACGTGCGGAATTTTTCGATTAAAATTGGTGGGGAAGAAACGGGATTAGGACAAATGGCATAGCTAGCCTTCAAGTGAATGCCCAGCTTTAAGCAGGCCATTCAAACCTCTCCCAAAATGGAATTTTTGGAATGGAACACGGGAAGGAAAGAATCGAAAGGTCGTCAAGGTCGAAAACCTATGAAATTTGGAACAACAATGAAATTTGAAATTTGAACAGAACAAATCAACAAATGATTCAAAACGATGGAATTCAAACGAATTCAAAATCCAAGACTTCGTGCGCCGATTCCAATTTGAGACCCCGATGCGAGGCTAGTAGCACATCGAAAGATCTTCCTAGATTGGGACCTCGCGACGAGGCTAGAAAATCGGAAATCCGCCGAGTGGGGGGTGGAATAGGGGAATCGAAGAGCTACGGTAGCGCACTTTGGAGCCTACGCTAATGACGCGAGTAATTCTTCGTTTAAAATGGGTGGGGGAAGAACGGGATTAGGACAAATGGCATAGCTAGCCTTCAAGTGAATGCCCAGCTTTAAGCAGGCCAAATGCAGCTCTTCGCAGCTCTTCCAAAATGGAATTTTTGTAACAGGAGAAGGAAAAAACAATCGTCAAGGTCGAAATGCTGTGAAATTTAAAGCAAATGATTCGGAATGGTGGAATTCAAAAGAACTTAAAATCCAAAACTCAATCCGCCGATTCCAATTTGAGACATCGATTAGGGGTAGCGGCACATCAAAGGATCTGCCTACATTGGGGCCTCGCGTCGAGGGTAGAAATGAAACTCGAAGCTCCCGTGTGAGGGGAAGAAGGGGGTAGGTAGAATTCTGCGACTTTGAATCTTGTCTCGAAACAAACTTTGGAACATCCGTGAAAGCTTTGCCGTATTTTTAGATTAAAATGGTTGGAAAGAAAAACCTGTCTTAAGACAAATGGTGTAGCTAGCCTTCTCTCGAATGGCCATCTTTACAGCTCGAGCCACCGCCAAAATGAGTGGGAGGAGATATGGGTTTCGTCTTCCGAAGCGTCGCTTAGCTGTCGCGCAGTGGGCGAATTTTGACGTTTGCGAGGGCTGTTTCCGTGCAGCTCCGACTTGTGTATCTCCTGCTTATTGGTGTATTTTCTCCGTCTTCTTTAGATTTTACATTTCCTCCATTTTCGTTGCTGGTCGAACATTTCAATAAGAAAAAAATAACCTAAAATGATTTTTTAAAAGTCTGAAAAACAAACTTTTAAGATAATATCAGGGGTTGCTAGAGCACTGCAGCCCTGATGGACGAGTCGCCACTGGTATCATTATAGGTATCATATGAATAATAGACACTCAAGTATACGGAAATTTCATCATACACATTAGAACAAATACAATCGTTATCCAAACTGAGGCACTTATCATAACGTTTTATAAGGCTTCAAATTTCTTCCTCAAAAAAGTTGCTGCCAAATAAAAATCCATCCTGAAAACAGCATCCCTAATCGCATTGACATTGTCGATGCATCGTTGGGTTTAGTTTAGTTATATTAACTTCCCGTTTTGAAGCAACACGAGTGCTATTTTGGGACGGACCTTACAATTTTGAGCCACGGTTGGATGACAAGGACGACGCATGAGCTGGCACCCCCTTTCCGAACCACACCAGCGGGGAGGGGGCGTTTGACCCACTACATATGATTTAGCGCATTTGCAGTGGAATCGGGTCTCGAGCCTGGAACCCAACGGTCCCAAAGCTGAAATCTTATCACTAGGCCACCGCGTCCTCTAAACATTACGCAGAGCGCAATGAATCGCAGCTGCCGATGGATTTTTCGTACATAAAAAACATATAACTAAACTATTCAGTCTGATTTGTAATGACGAAAGTAATACGACTTATTAGAGCTTGATGTGATAATCAAACAATACTTTTTCGTATTTTATTTTGTTTTCAAACTGTTGATTCTCCTTCGATATAAAAACGTTGGATGAAAAGTTTAGGATGTACCAAAATACACGTCCAGCATATTCCGGAAGTAGATATTTATTTCTGATATCCCGGTTAAAAATATTTACTTTGTATCAAATTTAATCTCTAAAGTAAGCAGTTACTTTAGATAAATAAAACGAAGTAGGGAGAAGGACACGGAAATTTCACCTTGCATTTCTCACAGATCAGATATGATAGTATATATGTCAAAGCTTAGAAAACCACTTCACTGACCAAACTATTTTTCCCAATATCTGCAATGTTTAATTGAAGTCATTTAAAAATTTGAAAACAAATTTTTTAACACGTTCGCAGATGCGAATGCTATAACATTCATTTTCATGGTGATGCAAAATGACAGGAATGCAATAACATTCAAATTTATAAACCACAATATCGTGCATTCAATTCTGCATAGCCTTAATTTTTTTTTTGAAATTACAATGCACAATGCGAGTAACATTTTTTAAAATATATTTTGTATACTAATATTAGCTTTGAAATAAACTGGAAAATTACTTAAAAGTTATATATATATATATATATATATATATGCAATTTTTAGCGGATTTCGTTTGTCGTTAGCAGAAAAAAGCACAAATTAATATCATGAGCGAGCTTCTCTTCCTGACGAGCGGCTCGCTATAATATTTTTCAATTTTATTTTGGTTTTTGTCTGTTTTTGCCATTGTGTCTTGACTGTTTTTGAGTTTTTGTCTTGTGTTTCTAAGTTTGTTTTGATATATATATGTATATATAAATCCAAATATAACTAGTATATAATCATACAAAATAAAGTAAACAAGAATTAAATCTTATATCAAAAAGTCATTATTTGAACAATACATCAATTTTAAATAAATCTGATAAATTGAAATTACTAAAGATACCATAAACAAAAATCAAGTTTAAACATTATATTTCAAGAAGTGAAAGAACACTGTTGTTATTAAAAATAATGAAATAGGCAATCCAAGTAAATGGAGTTTTCAACAATTAAAATAACAGCTTGTCTGTGGACAAGCTTTAGCCAGGTTAAATTAATTTTGCTTAT
>BGPR01052250.1:0-10642 GCA_013235015.1 Araneus ventricosus
ACTTACGCAGATTAGTTTGTTTTGAATTCAGAAAGTAAATAAATACTTTGAGTAATTATATAAGTGATTAAAAATAATTTTCTTTTAATTAAATTTGGGGCTAGGTTTTAAAAAAGTAATTATTTAGAAAAAATATTGTCTTAAAAGAGAGGTCAAAATCGTAAAAATATTGAAACTACTCAAAATATATTTAATATTAAATTTTTATTTTCACAACATAATGTCTTATTGTCTAATTCAACTGGAATTATACATATATGTGATTTTTTTCATTTAAAAAGGTATTATTCCAGTAGCATTTATATTCAGAAAGTGACTATTAAAATATTTTAATTTCTGTGATAGTATGTATACATTTACACTTGCAAAATTAAAAAAACATGTGGTTTGTTTTGGTTTCATTTTGTAATGGTAACTGGCTTTTTATAATTAGGGCAGTTGTGCAGTAAAATATTTGACTACTAGTCACAGAAACATGAATAATTTTAAATAAATTTGCTTTCTTTTGTTTAGGGGTAAATTATTTATATGACCTTGATTGAAATTAGGCATGTTATAGGTCATCGTCACACAAACTGCAAGATTTTTGTGAGCGTAGGATATTATAATGCTTTTATAGGGATACAAAAAAGAATTTGGCTACATGCGAGATAATTGTTTGATGTTTGTTTTCTGAACATTAAAAATGGTTATTAAAAAAATGGTACTCCAAAAGACTATCACATAACTGATCTATATTTGGCAAAATAGTACCAAATTAAGATTTTCAAGAAATGTCAAATTAGTACCAACTTTGTACAAACATATCAACTTTGGGAAAAATATTCAAAAACCATATTAGATTTTTCATTTTTTTAAAATTTACTTAATTACATATTTTTTAGTTACTCTCATATATATGTATATATGCTAATTTCATTCAATCTGCTGTCATTTGAATTTTATCTTTTTTTTTTCAGTTGAAAGATGATATGGAAAATTATTGTCAGTGGATGCTGACAAAAAATGTGAAAAGATTAAAATTAAAGACAGGGACAGTTCCACATCGTTTCGATTGCCAAAAAAGGCATATACCCTCTCCCATTGAGAGACAGGGAGCAAAGAAGCGCAAACATTTATCATTGATTGAGGAAGTTCTTTCATCACCAGTGTCCCTTCCATCAACATCGACTAATCTTCAAGATGAATGTCTGGAAATGAACCTGGATGAAAACACTAAAGTTAACAAATCGTTACAAGTTGATATAAAAACACCATTTAAAAGCAAGGGAACAATGACAACTCCTCAAGTCATTTCTGTTGCTTGTTCACCTATAAAAGGTTTACAGACTGTTCAAAACTATAATTTGTCACAAAAAGTACTGGATGAAAGCTCTGCTAAAATAGAGGTCGATAATTTTAAAATTGACATTTTAGTTGAAAATAGTGAGAGTGAATATGAATGCCCTGATGAGAGTAGCTCTGAGGATGAACTTTTTGCTATGGAACAATATAAAAAACACATGCTAATTGGCACTATAATGTCAATTGAAAAAAACCCCAAGATTTTTTTGGGTCTGCCACCAAGAAGTTTTTATTTAATAAAACTAATTACTGAAGATGTCCCTCTGCCTACTAACCACATTTATGTGGTATTGAAGAAACTTCTACTGAATATGTCGTTTACCATTCTGGCATTGGACTTTGGCCTAAGTGTGAGCAGCATTAGCCGGATTTTTTGCAAGTCACTGCCAGTGCTTGCCAAAATAATGCAAGACTTAATTGTATGGCCTGACAAAACAGATATATCTCGTCATCTTCCAATACCTTTCCGGGCACGATATGCTAAGGTGCAATCAATCATTGATTGCCTTGAAATTCAGATTGAAAAGCCAAGCAATCCTGTTCATCAAGCTCACACTTGGTCAAACTACTATTCATGTAATACGATCAAGTATTTACTATCATGCACACCAGATGGTTTAGTTTCATTTGTTTCAGAAGGTTATGGTGGCCGAACAACTGATTGCACCATTGTAGAGGATTCAGGATTTCTCAATAAATTAAGTCCTGGGGCCCTTGTCATGGCAGACAGAGGTTTTAAAAATGTGTCTGTTTTGCTGGAGCAAAGAGGTTGCTCATTAGTTAGGCCACCTTCAGTGTCTTCTTCAACAAGAAGTACAAAAAGTGAAGTAAGACAATCAAAACAAATTGCTGCTCTACGCATTCACGTGGAACGAGTTATTGGGAGATTACGAGATTTCACTATGCTTAGTCCACACGCATGTGTAGACAACCATTTTATCCCTGTGTTAGATTTAGCAGTAATTGTATCATGTGGCATTATAAATATGCAAGATCATTTGATAAAAAAACAGATATGATTTGTAAACATTATATAATGTTAAACGATATTTGTATATAATATTTAATTGTTCTTTCAAATAGGTTTTCTGCTGTGATCATAGTATCTTCTTCCCTTTCCTTTTTCTCATTTGCATTGTGCTAGTATGAATTTCAATTAATCAGCATATGTAATATTTAAAAGAGTATTCTTTTTCTTTTGTTAGATTTTTTTTTGTTTTAACTTATATCTCATGTATATGATTATAAATTTATATATATTCCTTTCAAAATTAATATGCATATAAATATGGATTTTTATGAAGTTTTTGTAAATATGTATTTTTCTCTATTTCAAATTATTAAATATGTAAATATTGTTAACAAGCTTTGAAGAATTCTTCTGTATATCTTGGATTAAAAAAAATTCTTAACAGCACATTTTCCTTGCAGATGTATTAATATCTTGTTTAAAATGCTTGCATTTCGCAACTCAAAAGTTAACAATGATTTAGATTTTTTAATTCATTAATAATTATGCAGATTTTAATTTCATTATTATGAATTTATTTGCATATGTTATAAGAAAAATAAATAGTTTTATTTGTATCATAATTTCAGTGTTTGATCAATTTATATTAATTATAGTCAGGAAGTTAAAAAAAAAATAATAATGACCAGAATTTCATTTACATTTTGAAATTTTATTATAGAAGGACAATATTGATGGAATTTTAGAATATGATGTTTTCATTGAATCTTTGACAACCAACATTTTTTATGTTTAGGCTCTTAATGGATTTGCCACTGATTCTTTGAAGTAATTTTTGAAAATTATTTTCGCTGCCCCCCCCCCAAAAAAAAGAATAAAAAATGACGTTAAATATCTCTTAAAAGTTATAATTTTTATTGTCTTTAAAATTCACATTTAGGGCTATTGAGGATAGTTATTAAAAATATATATATATATAGTTGCTATTGTGGAAAAAATAAAATCTGCGACAAAACACAGATATATTTACATTAAATAATTAAACGGTTTTAATCGGACACTATTACAAACTAGAAAATCACAAGTCGTGGTATGACGGGTGCAAATTGCCTCTTCCTTCAAGAGATTTCCCATCAAATTTGACGTGTTTAAATAGATATATATGCAAGAGAAATGTTTAACATTGATTGAAAACAAAATGAACATGTTTTATGCCAGGAAATATTTTTTTTTATTTACATATTTCTTTATTCAAAAAATTATTGTGGCATCCAAACTATATCACGCTCATGATATACCACTGATGTAATTTACTATCTATTAAAAACGGATATTAATTTGAAATATATGATTAATATAATTTAAAATTTCTCGGTAACTATTGATCATAGCAAGATAAATTTTATATCAATCGATAGAAAATTTTATTTCACTATTTTAGAGCTATTAAATTTGAAATTAGAAAGACAATTGCTCTTTTAAATTTAAAATTACTGAAATTTAGGTTCTCTAACAATGAAATAATGCTGTTTAATATCTTGCAGTGCTAAGGCGCAAGTTTTATTGTTGGTATTGTCAGAGCGTTACTGAGAGTTCTGAGCTATTATATTAGTAATAATAATAATAATAATACGTCTGAACAATTTAATTTAAGCTTTTTTTCAATAATGGAAAAATTGCATTTTTCCAAAATATGATGCACTTTTCCAAAATGTCTAAACAATATTGTTCATCAAAATCAACTGTTAAAATGTTAACTTCTTTTGAAGTTTCAAAATCAGCAGCTGCAATGCAAAATAAAGCTTGCTTTTTTTTCCAGAAAAACATTTGCATTTGCACTTGGGCTTTATATTTTTCTGTTATTATGTTGTTTTTCACATAATTGTTAACTGTTTTTTCAGTGCTTGGGCATTTAATTTCTACAACAAATTCATTAGAAATGCCATCAGGTGAGGCTCCCATAACTGGGTATTCGGGAGATGTTCTAAAACCACATTTGTGAATTTCAATTTTTTTAATTTTTTCGACTTCCTTTCGCACTTTTTTTTCCAATTTTTTACCACGTGTCATTGCTGCAGTGTCTTTAAGGCTAATTGCACCCAAGACTGTCTCAACAAGACAACCTTCTAAAGTGTGACAATGTGCAGCCTCATGTGCTTTAGAAGCTGTAATGCGAGCATAACGGAGTTCAAACCATAAGGCACTTTCTGATTGCTCAGTTGTTTCATCTGCCGCAGTATTACAATCCGTATCAGACATATTACAGCTGCAGTAATTTATGAACTCGTCTGCAGTACTTGTACTTGTGGTTTCTAAGAAGTTGGTGAGCAAGTTATGTATAGATAGTCCTTCTACATCAGCGAGTTCCTTAAAATATTTTGTAAGAACACTGTCGTATTTTGCTTCATTTCTGGATTTTTGTGCAACTTTATTTAAAAATGATCCATCACTAGGAGGCAGAGGCTGTATATTATTTTTAACCAGATTTTTGGCTTTTATAAACTTTTCTGCTTTGCCAACAGCTGATAATCTAGAGGCTTTCCAGTAGCAGGAAACAGATGTTACTGCTGGTTCCTCCCTCCGACGATGAAGCCAAGTAATTAAAGCAATTGTATGTTTGCATCCACCTATACAGATAAAAATTAATAATTTAAATTAAAACAAGTAGTTAGCCAAAAGGAAAGCAATTTTAAAATGCATGATAAATAAAAGTATCTGCATATAAAAATTGAGAATCTTAATTGATAATGTTAAATAATAACTTACCTAGAGATGCTGCACAACTGTCACAAGTGACAGAAAGTATTTCTTCCTCAACTTCATTGCACAAAAGTGTTACATCGTACGCTTTTTTACGAAGGCTGTGTTCTGGTGTCACTTTAGCTTTAACAGTGCAGAGGTTACCATCCCTTCTTACTTGGACATAGCCAACAGCATTGTCACCATAACTTTCACGACCAGATCTGGAAAAAAAGTATTAGAATTTTTAAATACATAAAGTTTTGCTCAGCATTTCACTACACGTCATTATTAAGCTCCCAGTATAAAAGAGTATCTTGTCAAAGACACTCTTTTCATAGTGTATTTTAAGGCATATTATATACTAAAATCAGTGCTGCATGAAAAAAGATTGAATTTTGGAATATTTCTGAGAAGTTATAAGAAAAGCCAGTTCAAAAGATGGGTTTATTAAAATAGTTTGTTAATTTTTAATTATTTGAAAACTAAATAGCAATTATAGAAAATGTCTCGTTACCACCCTCAAGGAAATAAAATACAAGATGTAATTTTGATAAATTGATTTATCTCAGAAGCAAAATTTTAAAACAATGTGCCAGAGCTGTTTAAAAATAACTTGAAGTCTTACATAAGGGAATAAGAATATCCTTTCAAATGCCACATATGAGTAATTAATTTTCTGAAGTTGGTCAAATTTTGTTAATAATATTATCCCCCCCCCATTATCAAATAAGTATAAATCCTTTTTATCCAAAGCTTAAGTAAAAGTTCTTTTCAGTCAAATTGTGTCCTGTTTAAAGTTTAAGCAACCTAACTTAATAGTGGGAACAGAGGCACACTGATACATCTAATAAAATGTATACTAATAACCGAAAATAAAGGTTTTCATACATATTCATAAATTATTAAAATAAAGAACCTAAAACTTTTAAACAAAAGATGAATAATTTTTTTTCACTAATTTACAAGAATGGTAACTACAAAAGATTAGTCAATTTTAAATGTGAAAATAAATTGGGGATATTTTACACAGAACAATGTAAACAGAAAGAAACATTGGTAAATATTAACACCACATAAAATTATGTTTTATTCATAAATTAGATGCATTGGTTTTAGAAAAAAAGAAAGCAAGATGATATTCTAAACATTGATATCAGCAACTTTCAGACACTTTATATTTGAAACATAAGCTTGAATTCTCGTTTATTTTCAGCTATTGAGCAACTTGTTTAATTAACACAATGCTTATCAGCATAAATTAAATTAATAGCTTTAAAGAAAAACTGAACTTTATCAATGAATATTTTTTAAAAAAATAACTGTACGTTTCATTGATTTCTTGACAGAAATCGAAATTAAAACTTTGGAAAAAAGAATAAGAAAGAATTTTAAAACATTTACATTAGATTTAAATAAATTAAACGATATAAAATAATGCTTTTACGTACCTTTTTGTTTTAATTCCTCGTATTTCCGCTCCCATGAAATCCGGGTTTTTTCCTAAAAACGAAAACATCGACATGCTGTCAATTTTCGGCAAATTGTCCGACTGTCCTTTGGTAAATCCAGGTATTACGGACATTATTCGTAAAAATGAATAAACAATTAGAAATAAATCAACAGTCAGAATGAGAGGATGAATTATTATAAAGATCGGAGTTAAAATAAATTTGTATATCAATAGAATACGAACGCCGCTTGCTAGCAAAATGTAAACATGCCAGTCAGTCGTGAACTGTGACGTCATAGCAAGCCACGCCCCGATTTGAAGTCAAGTGATTTTCGCGTAATTTTAAAATTAATTATAAAATTATTGACAAGTTTTTTGGCATTTGTGAGAATATTTTTGAAAACTGTGAGTATGGAACTCTCAGAAAAATATAAAAATAATCAATTCCTCCATGTGTGCAAATTCCTCATTAACAAAAAAGATGTCAAAACTACCAAGAAAAAATTTATCTTTGAATCAGGTGGAGGATCCCATGACAGTTCATCAGACATTGATGAATATTCAAATAGTATCAAGTTTATTATACCAAAGAGAAAAAGGGAGAAATAAAAAGTAAGAAGGCGAAGAAAGATGCAAGTCAAGATGATAACAATGAACAGTTGGATCACACATGGGACGCAGACGTTCTCTGCAAGGAATGTTCTGAAAACTACTACAAAACTAAGAGGAAGTGTGATTGGCTTCGTTGCATCATGTGTCAAATATGGTTGCATGAAGACTGTACTATTTTCGACACTTTTTGTGTAGATAGCGGTCGAAAAAACAGGTTTATTAACAAATAAAACAATGTAAACACTATTTTACTTTTTTCTTTTCCCTCTTTAATACACTGATGTTACGTTGTTGCTGAAATAACAATTAAAATTCAATCTTGAAAAAATAAGTCGATAATTTTAGTAGTGAACTAAGCAGGCAGACTAATATTGATTTGAACCTACTAGTACGCTTTATTGTACTCATTTAGTTTGTTTTTGTTATTACATGGGTAATTATAGTCCAGATATGAATATTGGTTTTTTTATTTTCATTTATTATTTCATTCTGTTCTTATGCCAGGCGCGGCATAACTCTCGGCATAAATCCCTAACTAGTGCGGCGTCTCACCCTGAATGTACGGGTGACGCGCCGCAGTGTAATGTTTTAGAAAAAAATTGTTACAAAATATTAATTTTTTTTTTATATTTTTTGTCGCAGTACACATGTTGTATATTTAACATTAAGTAGCACAGCATGATTTATTTTATTTTATGTGCACCATGGGATTTTATACACAACTTCAAAAAAATATGCGGCATATCTCCCGTAATTACCCTAGTCCGAAACTGTCCAAAACCATCATTATAGGGTTAAACTTAAAATTATTTGTAAATATGGAATATAAACTGAAATCAAAGCGGTAATTTCTTTCAGGAAGTTCAGGAGAAAATTTTTCTCGCCATTTTATTAAACAGCTAGAAACTTATTAATGTAAAAAAAGAATCAATCATTTCCTCTTATGGGAAAATTCTATCTGAGATGATGAGTTTGTTTAAGATCTAATGAGTTCCCTGAAAATATGAAATCAAAGAGAAATAATATTGTGAACAATAATTTGAAGCCTTTCAGTTGTCTCTCAATTTCTGCATTTATCTTTGATTTTCGAATATATTCAATTGCCAAAGCGCGAAACTCTTCAAGGCTGTCATTTTTCAAAGTCTATCAGCTTAATCAATCCGCCACTTTTTCAGACATATCTCCAATACGAAAGAATAACTCTTTGAATCGCCTAACAAAACGTGCAATGAGCTACTTGAACAAACATATCAACTTTTTCATGTTATTTTCCATCTTTTTACAACCACAAGCCATATTTCTTTATTTGTTCCTTTTCCATGAGAAACGTTATCGAACCGTTAATCTTTGGTCCTTCAAATTAAAATAAAGATTGTGTAGAATTAATTAGCAATAGTAGAATAAAAAAGGCGAAAGGAGTCCGTATACTTCTAGAAGAATGCTTCTGTTATAAAAACTTAACTATAATTAATTAATGACTATGAAGTTCAGGAAACGGAATTTCTTTGATTTATGCTTGAGTTGACCTCATGCAGGATTCTTGCCGTAAGCGAGCCTATGGCGTAAATAATAATAAGACAGATATAATTTTTATTCTTTTACATTTTGAAAGAGAGAGAATTTGAATGATTTCTGCATATATTTTTTCAATTATTTCATATCAATGGTTCTAAATTATCTCGCAAATGTTTTCATGTTTCTAGAAATCATATAGCTACATCTTTTAACAAGGCAGAGAAATGACAACTCAGACTAATGTAGCATGAAAACAAAACTTTATGGCTTTAAAAATTGCGAAAGTCATTAATCATTGGGTAGTTCTTTAAAATACGTTTTTAAAATTAATCATATTTATTACTACAAAGTTTCCAGACCAGCTAAAGGACAAATCATTTAAGCGAAATAACAAATATTTTCTTCGCTCATAATTATGAAACAGCAGAAAGTTTTTAAAAGGGCTGACTTGCATTTAAATATCATGAAGATAGTTCTGAAGTTTGTTTTCCGTTTGTTACATAGGTTGCAGTGTTAAAGCATTATTCTGGAGATTTGTTTCTAAAGTTCAAGCAGCTATTTTTTTGTAATTCAGTATTACAAATACGACAACAATACAAAGGAAAGAAAGAGAAAAAATTAGGTATATTGGTAGAAACAGAGCTCTTAAGGAATGACGCATCGTAAAAGAAAGTTTTGCCTTTGATGTTGTTGTTGTTTCATATGTCCCCCTGGTCCAAATACTAGACCAGGTCCATGATACTATGTCGCTCTAACAGTACCACAAGTCCATTTTCTCCCTCACTCCAAAGCAGCCTCGCAGAGGCGCCAATACAGTCAATGACATGAGCAGGAGAAGCAGGACAGGAACAAGGGCAAGAGGAATAAGTCTTTTCTTTGTCGACGAATTTCACGCTCTTGATATGGCCACTTCGAAGTTTGGCCAATGCAGTCTGTGCGGATCTTGTACCTTCGGACTGTAGAGACAGACCAGGACGATTTCCAGCATACCATTCGTGTGCGGGAGGGACTTTCCAAGCAAAATTTGCTTTACCCCTGTGGATAGAAAATATTTCGGACGCGAAGAGTTCACCGGAGGCAGCAGAAGGAAGGCCTTTGATGTTCGCATTCATTAATTCATTGTACTTCGTTTGGTTTTTATTTACTTATTTTTTTCATCTACAAAGCAAACATATTTCGTTTGAACTCAAAACCTGTACGAGAAAATTTTTCAATGAATAATATCTTATTATCTATCATCTATAATTTATTTTCGATAATATGGCGACAACAATTGCAGAATATTTAATAATAAAAACTAATTTAATAAAGGGAAATTTGGATTTTGCGAATTAAATTAATTCTTCGATAAATATTTTTGTATAATTTAATAAAGAATTATTTGCCTACGATTGAAGCTGACCTTTGCAGCCAATAAATGAAGTCTGTTACTAGCCCCTTTACAGGCGCTATATAACCGACAATACTCAAGTATGCAGGGCTGATTAATAGGTATGGGAAAAACCTACCGGTTTTAACTGAAAACATGTTTTTTTTATTTCGGTTAATTGGTTTTTTTCAGTTATTTTTCTGTCCCGGTTATAACCGATTATTTTTAAAATCCAATAACTGGGTGAAAAAACCAGATAGGAAGATAGGCTCTATTTTAGTTTCGATTAGACTAAAATTTACAAAGCTATGAAGTTTTGAATTTCATCATCTTAGGCCAATCACCGACAACCGCTTCCTCGCGGCATCTGTTGGTTGACGGATTACTGTAAGAGTCTTTATGAATAGATAAATATTGGCCAATGGATTGATTTCCTATAAAAACAATATTAATAAAAAATATTGTCTACAAACAGCGTTTGTTTTTTTAATAAAAAACCCCCGAAAACCGGTTGTTTCAAAACACGGTTATTTTGGGTGGTTATAACCTTCAAGGTAAAAACGGACGTGAAAAAATCCTGATTAACCGAAAACCGGTTATTTTCGCAATAACCGCCATCCCTACTGATTAAGCCCTATAT
>BGPR01052251.1:0-10642 GCA_013235015.1 Araneus ventricosus
GTGTGTTGTTAATGGACATCAAAAAGATCAGGTTCAAATATTAACTCTTTATTACGCGAAGGCGATCTCTCAGATAGATTGGGTAGATTTTGTACATTTCGGTAATTTTTTCCTCCTTGGAATTAGTTGGAAATTACTTTGCGCCCTAATAGCTATTTTCGTAGTCCTTCGAAAAATGGGGATTAAAAAGGTTCCAACTTCAGTCACCCATCGCCAAATCCTAAACTGCAATTCTGATCTCTCAGATCGCCGCGCCCAAAGACCCGAGTTTTTCTCTTTTTTTATTATTTTTTATTTACTCAATTTGAGTTGAACAGTCCTGAAAGTGTTTAATAGGAAATTGTTTAACTAAGTGAGTGAATTTCCCTTTCAAATCCCTTCCTCATCATTATCTAAAATCGGCGCGGCTAATACATTTTTCTTTTAGTTTCACGTTGGTCTCTTCTAAACTAATCCATATTATAAAAACTCGAGAAGAATTAAAATATGAAGTGAAATGTTAATATTAAGGTTTAAATTTTAAGATACCATTAAATTTTTTTCATGACTATTTCTTATAGGGGTTTAAAAGTAGTTAACTGGTTATAACTATATTATCGTTTTTTAGCTGGAAATAGGAAGCTTTAACCACTTAATCCTTAAAAGGGGTGATTTTTTCTGTTGGGACATTAAATAATTTCTGAATTGGTATTGATTATAAAAAACTGATTGTTTGAAAATACAGGGTAGAGTTAAGTTGATTTTCAATAAAATAATTTATGGTGGAAAATATGGTTTCTACTGATCATGTATAGTAAGGAAATAGTGGAATATATTTTTGCAATGAAAATAGGTTTCACTAAAGTATAAAACGATATTTCTTATTGCGTATTGTCTCTCCCAATACAATATACTAGCTGATGCCCGCGACTTCTTCTGCATAATAACACATTATTGGTAACTTGTTGCTGGGGATAAAATATTTTCGTGTCCTTCTAGACTTAATGCAGAAAACTCGCACATGCTATAAAAAGTCGCAGACGATAACAATGAAAACATCGTTAGAGATTGTGTTTCAAAAAACTTTCAAAAATTAATTAAAATTAAACAGAATGTTGCAGGGAAATGAAATTGATTTAAATGAAAAGCTGAATTTCGTAACTTTAAGATTATGTTAAAATGGCTTTTATGCAATAATATGCTCCGAAGTTATTGCGGAAAAGCTTTAAAATTTAAGGTAATTCTTAATTAATTAAAATTTCAAAAAATCATTCTTAGTGAGCACCTACTACTTAAGAAGCAACCACCTGCCAAATTTCAAGTTTCTAGTTCCAGTGGTTTGGGAGATTCGTTGACGAATCAGGGAGTGACTTCCTCTTTTATTTATATAGATTCAGAAAATATTTCAACCCATTAACATACAAAGACGAGCCTGACACGTGCATCGAAAATTACAGACTTTCGCTATTTAAATCCGCAATTAAGTCAACGTAACAATTAATTCTAAATACAAGAATCACATGGACACTCTTAAATGTCTCAAGTATCCTTTACCTACTTAAATAGATTGAAATACGTAATTAAAAAATACCCCAAATGGGTGATGGGATCTAATTAGGAGGTTAAATAAAATCGTATGCCAAATGGGTTAATAAATAGCTGCATAAGCGAAGTTGTTATTTGCTTAATATTTCTTTATTCTTAGACTTCGTTTCACCGGGGGGCACCACGAGTACCTGGATGATAAGCCGCCAGAGAAGTAAGTGGGTTTTCACTCCTGGAGGTGGGTAGAATAATCACCGGTGTTCCCTTCTGCCAGTGATAGTGCGTACCTCCCTCAGGAGGGGCCGAGCCGTGAACGGTGATGGCCATTATGACTCCGCTTCAGCGGCCATCATTCAGATACATCGGATGGCTTCGCTCCAGATCGAGGTGATTTTGATATGAATTATCCAGTCAGACAGTCCAGTGACAGTCTAAGAAGACTGTACGGTGCACGGTGCATTAGGACAGTTTCAAGGCCAGAGGTCCATAGGTTCAAGACCCGATTTCACCAAAGATCTGCCGAGTCTTGAGTCTGGTGTACATACATTAAATTTGTCAGAGTCAAATATCTTATCGCTGGTCGCAGGTGAAAGCACCATAAAATTTAACATTGACTCTTCATTATCATTGTAAAATTTAACCAAGCTTTTTTTCTAATTCCAATTTCTGAGTAATGGTGGAAATGATTATTAGCACTTAATAGTTGCGTTGAAACAGGAATAATACATCATTGGTAGATAAAAATTTTCGAATGAACAAAAGTTATTATAAAAACTTAGGTCTATTCCTGTTACAGTAAAACTTCGACTAACCGTCACTGGTTTAACCGTCATTTTCTTTTATCCATCATCACCTAAAAATATCAACAAGCAGACATTTTAAAAATAGTCCACGGGTTACTTTTGCTCCCTACTGTATAAAGATTGAAGTGATTGTACTGTATGTTGTCCATTCAACCGGTTCAGTTGCTGTAATGGCAAGTTATTACGTATTGCTAAAAAGAGATTATAATAAGTCATTTTAATCAAATATATAAGGAATGGATAGTTTTATGTTCTTAATCAATATTCTGCCATATTATTGACGCCAATGATTAATGTAATTTTCAGCTTTTGTCTAAAAAAATTGTTTTATTATTGTTATCATTAATATTTTTAAATCTTGAAATAGAGCCTAAATAGAAAGATATATAGTAACATAAGTTTCTCTGTTACAGAATAAAGAATGTCTTCCTATTATGTTGTTCAAAAAAGGTTTTGACTGGCATGGTTGATTTCATCACAAAAAACTGAATTCCAAATATTCTAATCTTCAATTTTATTTAATTTTTTTGGATCTTTTACTCTTGTGCCGCCAAGGTATTGATGTCAAAAGTTGTAAATTTCTAATTTTGTTCCAAAAAATTGTTTCATTAATGCCATCATTAATCGAAATGGAACTCAAATAAAGGAAATTACTTGGCAGTAAGAGGTAAGTTTCTCTGTTACAGAATAAAGAATGATCTTCCCATTATGTTGTCTGGAAAAAGGTTTTGACCGGCATGGTTGATTTCCCATCACAAAAACTGGAATTCTAAATATTCTAATCTTCAATTCTTATTTAATTGTTTGGGCCTTTACTCTGCAATCACATGTTATTGATGTCAAAAAAAGTTGTAAATTTCAATCTTTGTCTCCAAAAATTGTTTTACTAATGTCATCATTAATTGAAATGGAACTCAAATGGAGAAATTATTATGCAGTAACAGGTAAGTTTCTCAGTCATAAATAAAAGAAATGATCTTCACATTATACTGTTCAGAAAAGGTTTGAATTCAACATGGTTAATTGCCCACATGCAAACTGGAATTCTAATCTCCTAACTTAGAATCTTCTAATCTTGAAATTTACTTTAATTCCTTGAATTCAATAAAACAACATTGTAAAATTTTAATTTTTTTTAGTTTTAAATAAATGTTTTGGAACCGAAATAAAATTAAAATGTGATTCATTTTACCTTTTATATTGAGTCAGATATAGTTTAAATTTCATCCCCATGAAACTTCTTGTTTTTCATATTATGAAAGATATTTTCAAATAATCATGCTCTTTAGTTGTTTAAACGCGCGACCTTAATACATTGATGCCCAGCATTCCTCATTTGAGGTTAGCTAGGTTTTTCACTCCAGAAGCTAACTGGCTGCATTTTACTGTATTTTTATTTCTTTTGGTTTGTCTAGTAAGTCAATATGTATTCCCAAACCTCAAATAATTTTCAAATGGCATATGAAAAGAGTTATCTAGATTTTGAAGTCAAAAGCATAGTTATTTCTGAGTTTTTAAATTTTTTTTCCCTTCGGTGTATTTTGAATGATCGTGGTAATGCAAAGTATTCAAAAATAAGCTTTATCTTTTTTATCTTTTTCTTTATTTTAAAATGTTTGTAATTATATATATATATATATATATATATAATTACGACGATTTTGAAAACATAGAAGTTTATTTAAATACAAAAATTATATTGATAAAATCAAGAAAAATATATTTTGTGCATATTTTTTAACCTAGAATTCTTCCTATTTTCAAGGTTGGTGTTTTTTGGGGGGGGGGATAACAACTAATTTTAATGATTTTTCATGTCGTTAAGAAGAGAAAATGACTATTTAACATTACTGGAAACCTCCCATCCCTGATGAACGGTTTGGCTATATTTTTTTTCGACATTGGCTCAAGACTTTTTTTTCGTCTTCGATTTTGTTTGGTTTATATTGTTACATATGTAAAGGCTTTAAAGATTTTAGTAATTTTTCGATGAATTATTTTCTAAAAATAAAAAAAAAGAAACTACAAAAAACTTTTACTTGGATTTAATTTGGCTTTACCATTATCTTAACCTCGAATTTAATATAATTTAAAAATAATTCTATTTCTGAATTTGCGTGTTAATAGGTTAACCTATGAACACAAGATACAAAGTGGATCCTCGAAAAATAATCTGTTGCACCACCATAATGGTATTAAAAAAGTAAAGAAAACTATTGAAATTATTATTGCATATAATTGAGTTCTAAATTTTTTTCTGATGTTTCTTTATTACTTTGCCTTGTTTTATGTCATTAGTAAGGTTTTAAGACTCTCTTCAAAAATACAGTAAAATGTTTATAGTTTTATTGAACATTTGGGTATGTGTAATATCTAAGGACATTTCATTCACAACTTTAGAAAATAATTATCTAGTTTGTTTCCAACCAAAATTTTAAGTGGTAAGGAATTTTCTCTTTGTCAGAAAGAACTAGAGAAATCTCCGATATTCCTCATGAGAAAACTTTAAAATAATTTTAATGAATGTCTTGTTTACAGTAAAAAACTTTTCTACTACAAGAATTGAATAATGATTTATCTTCAGATGAGGAAAAAGGACTCTATTTAATTTCCAACTATCTTGATTTCTGCACATATACTTTACCGTGATCATATTTTAATCAAATGCCAATTCAACCGCAGAATTCATTAAAAGTTTCCCTAACTATTACATATTTTTCAGAAAACAATTACCAGAATTCCAACTCACAAATTCAAATAATTTTCCTAACACATTATTACTCCTTAACCTTTCCTTAATTTTCCTTAACCCCAGATCCGAGCAAGGGAGCTTTTTTTGCAGTAAAAAGACCTCATTTTTTTAAAAATTAATATCAAATCTAATATCGAAAATTTAATATCGTATCTATTTGAAATGATAAGGGAAAATATTTTTCCTAGAGATTTTTATGTAAATATGCAATTCAACTTTTACTTTAGCCTTAAAATACATTATTCTCCGATTTGACCCTTGGAGGGTCAAAATGTAAAGTGAATTCAGACAACCCGGATCAAGTGAATTCTCGATTCTTTTCTGTCCCAGCTTGAAATATCTCTCAAAATATGTTTGCCTTCAATCAATTGTCCTGGATAATCCCGCTTTTTCATTCAGGGTAATAGTCTATATTAGATATTTGTGTTATAGCAAATCTGCTAAATTCTAAAAGAATGCTTCTGCAATATTGTCTTCCTTTAACTTCTGCTACATATAGAATGTGTACATGCTAGAATTCATTGGTTCTTAAGTGGTTCCTGCTGTATGTAGACTTGTATTATCGTTGAAGTGGACAGTTGGTGTGATCAGACATTCTGGAATTAAGTGACAGTCTGCGAATTGACTTCTTTCGTCCCAGATTGAAAAGTCTCCCGGATTTATTCTGTTTTGAATCAATTTTCCCGGATGGTCCTCATTTTTCCTTCAGAGGTGAATAGTTCTTATATTAAATATTTATAAGAATAGCAACTGCTAAATTTTAAAAAGAAGGCTTCTGCAATATTGTCTTCCTAACTTGCTACATATTGAATGTCGTGGTAAAATAATTTAGGAATTCATTGAATATTGTGTCCTGTTGTATGTAAACTTGCATTATCGCCGATGAACAGCTATGTGATCAGACATCTGAATTAAGTGACAGTCTGGCTTTTGACTCTTTCGTCCCATATTGAAAAGTCTCCCTGATTTATTCCGTTTTTGGAATCAATTTTCCTGATGGTCCTGATTTTTCCTTCAGAGGTGAATAGTTCATATTAAATATTTATAAGAATAGCAACTAAGTTAAATTCCCAAAAGAAGGTTTCTGCAATATTGTCTTCCTTTAACTTCTGCTACATATTGAATGTGGTAAATACTCTAGAATTCATTGAATATTAAGAAGTCCTGTTGTGGTGTAAACTTGTATTATTTCTCAAGGAAGGAATAGTTGTGGATCAGACATTCTGAATTAAGTGGGACAGTCTGGTATTCGACTTCTTTCGTCCTAGATTGAAAAGTCTCCCGGATTTATTCCGTTTTTAACCAATTTTCCCGGATGGTCCCTATTTTTCCTTCAGAGGTGAATAGTTCATATTAAATATTTATAAGAATTTCAGCAACCTAAGTAAATTCTAAAAAAGAAGGTTTCTGCAATATTGTCTTCCTTAACTTCGCTACATATTGAATGTGGTAAATATCTAGAATTCATTGGAATATTAAGAAGTCCTTGCCATGTAAACTTGCATAATATCGTTGAAGGAACAGTTATGTGAATTGTGACATTCCAAATTGGCGGGGACAGTCTGTATTTTTGACTCTTTCGTCCCATATTGAAAAGTCTTCCCGGATTATTCCGTTTTGAACTGAATTTTCCCGGATGGTCCTGGATTTTTCCTTCAGAGGTGAACAGTTCATATTAACATTTATATAAGAATAGCAATCAAGTTAAATTCTAAAAAAGAAGGCTTCTGCACATAATTCTTAACTTCGCTACATATTGAATGGGTAAATAATTTGTGAATTCATTGAATATTAAGCAGTCCTGTTGCATGTAAACTTGTATTATCGCTGGTTTAATTAAAGGTGTGAGGGATCAGACATTCCGAATTAAGTGGGACAATTCGTTTTTGACTTTTCTGTCCCAGACATTGAAAAGTCTCCCGGATTTATTCTGTTTGAATCAATTTTCGCTCCTGATGGTCCTGATTTTTCCTTCCAGAGGAATAACAGTTCATATTAAATATTTATAAGAATATAACCCAAGTTAAATTCTAAAAAAGAAGGCTTCTGCAATATTGTCTTCCTTAACTTCTGCTACATATTGAATGTGGTAAATACTCTAGGAATTCCATTGAAATTTTAAGCAGTCCTTATTGTATGTAAACTTGTATTATCGTTGAAGGAACAGTTATGTGGATCAGACATTCCTGAATTAAGTGACAGTCTGGCTTTTGACTTTCTGTCCCATATATTGAAAAGTCTCCCCGGATTTATTCCGTTTTGAATCAATTCTTCCATTTAACTTGATTTTTCCTTCAGAGGTGAATAGTTCATATTAAATATTTTATAAGAATAGTAACCAAGTTAAATTCTAAAAAAGAAGGCTTCTGCACATTATCTTCCTTAACTTCTGCTACATATTGAATGTGGTAAATACCTAGAACGGCCAATATTAAGAAGTCCTGCTGTATACAAACTTGTATTATCGTTGAAGTTAACAGTTATGTGATCAGACATTCCAATTAAGTTATGGGACAGTCTGCTTTGACTTCTTTCGTCCCATATTGAAAAAGTCTCCCGGATTTATTCCGTTTTTGAATCAATTTTCCCGGATGGTCCTTGATTTTTCCTTCAGAGGTGAATAGTTCATATTAAATATTTATAAGAATAGCAACTAAGTAAATTCTAAAGAAGGGCTTGCAATATTGTCTTCCTTAACTTCTGCTACATATTGAATGTGGTAAAATACTCTAGAATTCATTGAATTCTTATGAAGTCCTGTTGTATGTAAACCTAGGCTTATCGTTGAAGCGAACAGTTATGTGATCAGACATTCCGAATTAAGTGGGACAGTCTGGCTTTGACTTCTTTCGTCCCATATTGAAAAGTCTCCCGGATTTATTCCGTTTTGAATCAATTTTCCCGGATGGTCCTGATTTTTCCTTCAGAGGTGAATATCTTATATTAAATATTTATAAGAATAGCAACTGTACCTAAAAAGAAGGCTTCTGCACATTGTCTTCCTTAACTTGCTACATATTGAATGTGGTAAATACTCTAGGAATTCATTGGAATATTACAGTCCTGTTGCATGTAAACTTGTATTATCGTTGAAGGAACAGTTATGTGATCAGACATTCCGGGAATTAAGGGACAGTCTGGCTTTTGACTCTTTCTGTCCATATTGAAAAGTCTCCCGGATTTATTCTGCTTTTGAATCTAATTTTTCCTGGATGGTCCTGATTTTTCCTTCAGAGGTGAATAGTCATATTAAATATTTATAAGAAATAGCAACCCAAGTTAAATTCTAAAAATATTGTTTGAAAAATCTGCTTTTCCAACTTCTGTTAAATAGAATGTGGTAAATTCATCGAACATTGGAATATTGTCCTATAATATTAAGTCACTTAACAGCTGGAGCCCATTTGCTGCTTTAGAATTTTCAGACATTCCGGACAAATCTATAGTCTGGTTGACTCTTTTGTCCCAGCTGAAACATCGCCTGACGGTTCATTTTGAATCAAATGTTCCGTTTTTTCCTTCGGCAGATCCTAGACAGTTTGGTACTTACGTATAACGCCACTGAAGCTACAGATTTGTTGTTTTAAGTGCCGCCAAATTTATGGTTTTGTAATTTCGCATTAACGCCAATTTGGCGGTTTTGTAACAAGATTGTTTTATTTAAGTACAATGTTACCTTGTAGCCCTGGTGGCGTTAATACGTAAGTACCAATAGTTCAGCATTAAAAAATTCAAAAAAGATGTTAACTAGATTCAATTCTGAAAAAAAAATTCTACAGAATTCTCTCTTTCCCAACTTTTGCCACATAGAACGTGTAACTATCTAGAAATCTTACTTTGAAGTATGCAGTCCTGTTCTGTCTTGTGACCTCGTTACAGTCGTGGTTATCGTTACAGTCCACGATTGCAAAACATCTGATTAATCTCGGATTAATCAAGACAGTTCTGGTTTCTGTCTCTTTCTCCTGACTGTCTCAGAAAATAGTGTCATTTTAGATAAAACTTATCAATTTACTGCAGAATTAACCTAACCCACCATTTCTTCAGCAAAAAAAAATATATTTGCATTCAGGCTCTTCAAATTAGTATAAATATACGAATCCGATATTTTTTTCCTAATACTATCTTTTTGTTACAAATGAATCTATGTTTTACTCCAATCTTCAACTAGGAATTCCATTTGAGACCCATTGATTTTCATGTCCATTGTCCTCATAATGAAATGATTTGATTTATTTTCGGTTTATTCATTCGTCCGTAACGCTGACACCGAAAGAAGGCAATTATGACTGCAAACCATGAATACTTATACATTTTAGTTCAAATAAACTGTTACTAGGCAGAACGCTGGGAACAATATAAAAAATCACATCAAATCGCCGCTGCCAAATGTAATTTCACAAATGCGAAAAAGTATAGTACAATTCTCGATTAACTGTCCCTGTCCGACCAGAGCTGTAAATGGATATAAACTGAATAGGCGGATAATAGAAACTTCTTAATATTATATACACAGTAACGTGATTTCATTACACGGGGAGAAAAAAAGAAAATAAAATCACCTAAAGTGAATAATGCATGCATATTGTATTTAATTTCATAAAAATTCGAATATAAATTCTTAAATAAATTTGTAACAATGCATATAAATGTTTTGTAATAATGCTATAAAACAATATCGTTATAATGGGTCATGCCCCAACAATGTCAACCCTCCGGCCGCTCACGATTGGTCACTTCCCGTCACTGCTGCGTACAGTCATCTCCCAGCTTTATACAGAATGCCGCCCCATGTCCCCTGCACCTGCTAATTACAGCAACTGAAACCCATACCAAGCATCATACAGTACAATCACTTCCCGCTTTATACAGAATGCCACCAACGTCCCGGCAGGAAGTTCTGATAAGTATTACAGCACCCGGAACTATGGGTTGAATAGACATTATACAGCACAATCGCTTCCCTTCGTTTTATATATAGAACACCACCCATGTCCCCTGTGCCTGATGCCATACAGCAACTGAACCGTTGAATGGACATTATACAGCAATCTACTTCCTCGCTTTATATAGAACGTCGCCCCATGTTCACGTACCTGTTGCCATTATACAGTAAATTGAACCGGTTGAATGGACATCATACAGTGCAATCACTTCGCTTTATAAGAGAACGTCGCCCATGTCCACGCACCTACAAGCATTACAGCAAATTGAAACCGGTTGAATGGACATCATACAGTACAATCACTTCCTCTGCTTCTTTATACAGAATGCCACCATGTCCCTGTGCTCATGCCATTACAGCAACTGAACTTGCTGAATGGACATTATACAGCGCAATCACTTCCGCTTTATACAGAACGCTGCCCATACTGGCTGCTTATTACAGCCACTGAACCAAGTTGAATAGACACTCATACAATCACTTCGCTTATACAGAACGATTCCATGTCCCTGTAAATACCTGATTGATGCCATTACAGCAACTGAACCGGTTGACGATATCACAGCACAATCACTTCCGCTTTATACAGAGCGCCTTCCCATGTCCCTGTTCTTATTT
>BGPR01052254.1:0-10641 GCA_013235015.1 Araneus ventricosus
ATTATATAACAACGATAGCATGCAAAAATGTATTTAATATCACTTCAACGCGTGCATGTGTTTAAATGCGGCAACTAAACCAATGAAACGTATTGTTGTAAAATATACTGAAAAATATTTTTGGAAATTAATAAAAATTAGACAAAAAATTGTGAGGAAATACAATTTATATCACTAAAAAGCTATTTTTTGGAATTTTATAATGGCATAAAAATGATTTCTGTGCAATAATATGCTCCGATATTGTTAAAGAATTTTTTTAATTTTAATTAATTTTTAATTAAAAATCTAATAATTATTTTGAAAACTCCTTTCTTGGTGAGCACTTACTACCCAAGAAATAACTGCCTGCCAAATTTGGTAGCTCTTCCCTTCAGAGTGTTTTGAACTATTTTTTGAATTAAACGCGTCGCATGACGGAATTTCAAGATTATCGTGTTAAAATAATTTTTTAAAATGAACTATGTTTTCGAGAAGCTTATTTAAAATAGTAATATCTATATAATAGTTATTTTTTTCATTCATTAGCCAACCAGATCCTTCGTGGCCAAAGTACACCAGAGAAGACCCCATTTACAAAGTAATAGGCGGAAGAAATGGAACAAAGCCTTGTGGGAAAGGTCCACACAAACTAAACTGTGACCTATTACTTCCAGCTTACATGGCTCTATAAAATTTGAAATGGTATTTCGGGAATATTTGACACCAAATGATTCCAAGAAATTTTCTACCTTAAAAACAATTGTTTTCATTCAACTATTATTCTGCATGAATGTTAAATTGTGACAACCAATAAATGCAATAAACTTTTGATTTTGTTTTAGTTTGCTACTGTAATAATTACGTCCACATTCAAAAACTTCAAAACTTTTTGAATGTTTTCCATGTTCATGAATTATGTCTTTTCTCGCAGAAGAAGCAAAGAGTGTATCATGTGACCGACTTGTCAGAATATATTCCATCCAGTTCAAATATGTACAGCGAATGATCTTAAGCGGGATATTCACCTTGTTCCAATCTGGACTTTTTGGAACGCGGGAAGGAAAAACCTATCATCAAGGTCGAAAAACTATGAAATTTGGAGCAGGTGGATTGGAAGTGGTGGAATTCTAAAGAACTTAAAATCCAAAACTCCATCCGCCGATCCACATTTCGTTTTGTAAAAAGTTATTAAAATTACATTTTAAAATAAAATTTAGAAAGAATTTTCAAAGCAGTTTAAGAAAGAGTAAAAAGAAAAAAATACTAGAGGCAAACAAATCTAACGACATTAAATCAAGGAGAAGAAAGATTCCCCTTTTGAAAACAAATTCAGGCAATATCTTGGAGAAAAAATTAGTATTTAGAGTTTTTACTATAAAAAAGATACGCGTGTCTCACTGTTGATGCGATGTGCAGAAGAGTGACGTCAGATTCGCTTGTCCAATCAGAACCCTCCAAAGTTACAATGGTGCTCTTCTCGAGTACAGTATGCCTATGTGCCACTCGGGTCGCGACCCGAACCGGAACGCATAATATCAACCTTTACAGGAATAGGGACCATGGAGAAATTTCGAGCGAGCTGATTGGTTATTTAAGCAGCGTCACGTATGTTGTCATAGACTTATTGTCCACATGCCTTATAGTGGTGTTCAAAGTGCATTTAAAGTTTATCCTCTGATGAATACGAATTAACACCTAAGAATACGAATCGAAAGTTACTAACGAAAATAGCTTTGTTATTTCCAATGAATTTCAATCTTTGTACAACAAATTTGAGCTTGACAGAATGGCTTGAAATATTGAGTGTGAAACAAAATAAATAGTGGCGCCATCTCTGAGCAAATTATAAAAACTGCTATTTTTAATTAAATATCTAAAAAGAAATTTTAGATTAAACCGCAGTCTTTTCATTGTAACTTAAATTGAAAGCCATTAATTTTTAATGTGAATATTTTGCAATGTAAATTATTTTATAATTTCTGACTTTTTAATATTTCAATTTTCTTTTTCCTATTTATTCCTAATATTAAAATTTAAGTAATAAAAAAGTAAGTAATTTAATAAATCTTTTCGGTTTGAGAAAGGAATATCATTAATAAATAAATAGTTTTTCCATTTATCTACTGATCTAAAAACTTTCTGAATTTTTTTAAGTCCTTTCTTCCCCTTAACTTAAACTTATCATTTCCACTAACGTGGTCACTCATTCTTTTTCATACATATATAATATTTGTAGTATCTGTATGCATTAGTCTCAAACTACTACTTATTATTATAATTAGATTCAACATATGCAAATAACAACTGCCATACTCTTTCGCTTGCTCCACAACCGGTTGCCCTGACGCCATATGTGACGATACTGAAACAACCAATCAGCACTCTCGAAATTTCTCCATGGCCCCTATTCCTGTGAAGGTTGGTATTATGCAACCGGAACTGATTGGTAAAGGATCCGTTCCAGAAGTTTTTTTAAAAGTAGTTTTCGCTACAGGCGCCATCCATTGACAGTATAGAACTAAAAAGGAAAATTTTGAAGAAAGTGTAATAAAAACAAATGACAATTTTTTATTAATTTTTTTCGAAACACTTTACATACATTTAATAAGAGTTTGAAAATTAAAAGTGTGATTGAAATGACACTTATTTAGAACAGATATTTAAAAATAACAATAGCAAAAATATTTGTTATTAAAAATATCCTGAATTATGCATCCCTAGTCCAGTCAACAAAGGGTTTGAAAAAATATTAAATCAAATAGTTTTGAAAACTGGTATACTTGTTCGTGAGGGGCTTCTGATGAACATACTAAAAGTCTCCGGTTCTGGGGGATGAGCTCGAGCCGTCATCTTGGATTTCATCACCCTTTTTCAGATTTTCCTGAATATCTCGAAAACTATTCAATTTTCAAATTGCATGAAATCAACCAATTAAAGAGCGTACAATTCCCTATAAACGCATGTTTTTATTTTTGTTTTAGCTTTAAAATTTTCTGAGATCATGGGCCCAAAATTTTCCGTCATCTTGGATTTTATCCCCCTTTTTTAGCTTTTCTTGAATATCTCGAAAAACTATTTGATTTTCAAATTTCATGTAATACAACAAATAAATGATCGTAAAATTCCCAATAAATGCATGCTTTTATTTTTTCTAGCTTTAATAGTTTTAATTAGCCAAATATTTGTGTGAAGACATGGGCAGCCTACATATTACAATACTTTTGCATTTTGCAAGTCAGGTGGCTTTCGCGAGGAAATGTACTCACACGATTGTTTGAACTGAGACAGGAAGTTCAGATGCTTTTTTGAAAACCAACCTTTTTCGTTGAGCTCTAAATTTTATGAAAGTGAATAGTTGCAGCGGGCAGCAGTTTTCAGTAGCGATCATTTTTCAGAAATAAGTAAACGTAATTTAGGATTGCTGAACAATTCCCTAACCATCTTTGAAGTGACTGACAAAAATCAAGTCGGTGATTAAAAAACAGGATTTTTGGGAATCTTGTAACGAAAAAGACTAGTATGAAGTTCTTGAAATACTTCAAAGGTTTTTTTTTTAATCTGAGAACGAATTTAAATGACTATTAACAAGAACTAGTATAATAGCACATTTAAAAGGTCTCAAGTTGTCATTGAAACGATATTTTTCGAATCGCAGTGATGCAGATATGTAGATTTCTTGTAGGACGCCCACGGATATTATAATTTGGCAGGACCACTTGCGCCAATAATTCTTCTTAAATTCAGATGACGAGTCAGACTCGTCCACCGTAACTTCTCCCAAGTAAGCAGATCACGAGTCTCACTCGTCAAATGTACCCAAAGGGTTAATATAAAATACTTTCCTCACTTTGCACTATTCAGAGAAGTAAAACAATAACATCCCTTTCTGCAGAAGACTTCTGTTTCAACTTTAAATTACATCTGACATACTGCTAAAATGTTTCAATATCATTTGTGCTTTATTCAGTGTATTATTTGATGATGATGCTGGCGCAAGCCGTAAACGTGCCAAAAATGACCCGAACACTGTCAATTGAAAAATAAATAAAAACAGGAATACTTTAAGTGCATAAAACTGTGAAAGTAGTAAGAGCTTTCAGCAAACTGTAGAGAAATGTTGTAGCTGTAATTTTCCTTTCAGGATGTCTCGTGCTGCCATCTATGTAACTATTACTAATGAATTATTAACATAGTGAATAAAAGTCCTACATAGATTTCAGCTGTACTCCTCAGCTATAAATAATGCATAGACTAAATTGTTCATAAAAAACTTTGTAAATAAACTAACAGATTTTTGATTGGATATTTCTTTTCTTTAATTTGCGCATAGATTTATCATAAAAATTTCAAAATCCGATATAAAAATTCTCTCATTCCATTCAGGATTCAATAGTTTAGATATATAGTTCTGTATTGAAGTCATTCTTCTATGCAATTATTTGAATGAATAAATGCTGATCTTTATTATATCAGAGGATTCTTTACTTCTTGGAAAAGACACGTACTTTTCATACGAATCGCTGAGATAGAATACTTTCAGCTTTAGAATTTCAAATTTAAGAAATTTTGTATAAGTAGAACAATTAAATAAAACACAAGATGTGATAAGCAAGATCTAAAACATTTTAAGGAGAGGATAAAAAACAAATGACATGGGGTGAGAATTTCGAAATTTTAAATAAAAGAAATTAAGGAGGTAAAAGGAGACATTTGTTGACGCTGGCAAAAACAAACCAAACGCGGGGATAGAACCACGGCCAACCGGTTGTAAGCCGAGTGACAAGCCACCTGCACCAGTGGGGATCTATTCGAGGTAGCACCTAAGTAGTATTGGTTCGAGTAGGAAAAAGGAGAAGTATTATTTCTTTATATAGAGGGTAACATGCAACTTGTGGATGTTGCATAGCTCACACTTGCAACTTGGGGAGAAGGAAGAGACATCTCAACAGAAAAGAAGAACTGTGCTGCCATCTACAAGTTCTATTTGAAAGTAGACATATTTTCTGATTTCAAAACACCAGAAAAAAAATAATTTTTTTGCAGGTGTTATAATTTAACTAATGTGGAAACAAAGAAAAAGTATTACGAACAATTAAAGTAGAGAGAATCAAATAAAAATATTATTTAGGACATACAAAACGTAGAACATATCTTTAAAAAAATTCAGAAATTAATGTTGCGTTTTCACAACGTCTGTCTTTAATGGGTTAAGACAAAAGGAATCTACATTTGACTTCCTGCTTACCGACGGGGATTTTAATTATTTAAAAATTTATTGCTCATTCAAAATTTATTTTGTCAGTTTATCTTGTTATTCTACTTTTTTCTAACCATATCAATGATCGGAGGTTAAGAACCAGCTGGCACAGGCATGTGAGGATAGAACTCGATTCAGAGCGAAGTTTATTGATAGAAATTCTTACACTTCATGTTTTAATCTTTCAAAGTGCATCGGAACGTTTTATAAAACTTTAGATCAGCGGTTTTACCACTTAAGCTTTTTGTTGGCACAGGAAATCCGACTGGATACAGACATAATTCTAGAGTTGTGTTTTCCGGACTCAGGGAGGTGTAAAACGTGTAGATTCGTCAAAATCTAGAGTTCGAATTTTTTGACTATTATAATACTTTCTCTTTGTATTCATTGAATACGAGAAAGTAAAAAGGAGTCGCCCAGCATTATTTCGCCGTCGATCATCGCATATTAAAACAAATTCGGCTTCAATGTTTTTATCTTGTTTTATATATTTTATTCTTCATGTTATTTTACTGAAATTCTCTTTTTATGCGAAAAATAATGCTTCCGAATATGAATACATTGATTATGATTTTCCAAAGAAAATTTATGATCCTTTAACGTGAAAATAATAATTTTAATGCTCATTTGTAAGCAAACATGTGATTTTTTTGTAATATCTCGATAGTTAGACGTGAATTTAAATACGAGGCAGAATAGAACATAACGTAGTACACTTTAATATCCTTGCTTTTCTTAGCTATGCACATGATCATGTTTACTCGAACGATAACTGGACCATAACATAATTCAAATTATTCATCAAAGAAGAAGTGTAATTTACATTCTAAAGCAAGCATTTAAAGTAGAAAAAAAAATGTTATGTCGTTTTATTTTGGTAGTTCAATAGAGAAAAGAATCGGATAAAAAAAACTCACCAATATGTGGTTGCAGTAGACAACATGAAAACATATTCTGCCTCTTGCCAAAGTTGCATGCTAAGAAAATAATGCGTATCCAAACTGCTTCGTGCTCCACCCCCCCCTCTTTTTTCCCTACTCCAATCAATACTACTCTGGTTCAACCACGAACAGGTTCCCACTGGTGCGGTTGGCTTGTTACGCTTCTTTCACGCTGATATTTGGAGTGCGAGCCTCGCGTTTGGTTTGTTTTTGCCAGCGTCAACAAATGTCTTCTTTTACCTTTCTTAAATACTTTATTTAAAATTTCATAATTCTCACACGATGTCATTTGTTTTTCGTCGCCTCCTTAAAATATTTTAGATACTGTTTACCACATCTTGTGTTTAAATTAATTGTTCTACTGATACAAAATTTCTAAATTCTAAAGCACACTCTTCTACACAGTTTCAGTGCGATATACTTGATCTTGTTTCATGGAGCTAAGTTTTATAAAATTTGATTCAAATAATAACAGGTATAAAAACACGTTCTGCTTACAGAAATATGAGGCTAAACTTTCTCGTATACTTCTCGAAAAAGGTGCTGTTTCCCCTCCCCCCCGCGTGGATAAAAAAATTCGAACCTATCGCAACTCAGGATCCAATGACTATCAGAAAATATTTATGTAAAAAATCAAATTTAAAGAGTTGCGTTCCGATTAAATGCCTACCGATTTCTACTCTTTCTTGGCTCAAGGAAAATCTTTTCGCGTGCACAGATTGCTACCAAGTACGCATGCGCATGGAGAATCGGATGAAAACAAAAGCGGCAAGCAGGAGTCAATAAATATCGTGCACAGAAGATTGCGTCCAGTACGCATGCGCGTGGAGATAGCGGATTCGTTTGAGATGCGATTATACAGACCGACAGACAGTCAACCTTCTGACGGATTTGATCGAAAATTTTCTACCGACCTACATTCATGACGATAAAACTGTGTACCAAATTTTATCCATCTAGCTATTCAAGTTTTTGAGTTATAGTGTTCGCATGACTTCGGACGTACAGACAGACAGACTTCCCGTTGACGGATTTTGTCCAAAATTCGATAGAAACCTGCAAATTATGTTTAAAGACCGCATACCAAATTTCATCCATGTAGCTCTAATAGTTTTCGAGTTATCGTGTTCACAGACGCACAGGCAGACATAATTCCCAAATTGTGTTTTTCGGACTCTGGGAGGTCTAAAACGTGGAGATTCGTCAAAATCTCGAGTTCGAATTCTTTGACTATTACAATACTCTCTCTTCTGTATTCTTCGTATACGAGAAATTAAAAATGGAATAAAATGTAGCATCAAAATTAAGTCCTGCAAATGTTATAAATTCCAGTCATTTGACTTTTAAGGTTACCTAGGCCCTTAACATGATTATCACTTCTTTTGTATGGACTTTTTTTTTGTATAAGGGGATATGACAGTAAGGGTACAAAAATAAAAGACTAAATCAAGGGTACAAAAATAAAGACTAAATCAAGGGTACAAAATAAAAGACTAATCAGAGTGTGCAGGAGAAAAGATTACTTACCTCTGAATTAACATTGCATTGTTAAGAGTTATTGTGTTCACAGACCAGCATAATTCAAAATCAGATTTTCAGATTCAGGGTGGTCTGTGATATAGAGATTCATCCAAATTTCCGTATTTTTTTTCAAAATGACAATATTTTCCATACAAGAAGTTAAGTATCTGATCAGCATTTATATTTCGTAGAAGTTATTCATCGACTGAGAAGTTTCAGTTTCAAATTAATGTATTTTTTAAAGTTTGAATTAAGAAACTAAAAACTACTTCATATAGTTTTATATCTTTTTTCTAATTTTTACCTTTCATATTTCAGTGGAAATTCTGAAGGGAAGACCATTTTTTTGGCGTCCTTGGCGACTCATTCCGAGAAAAGCAAGTCTAAACATGCGCCATATGGAATAAGAACGTTGAGGTTCAGTCACTGCGGAAATTACCTCCTTTCATTAAATGGTACGCGGAAATTTACGTCTGCATTCTAATAAACTGTGTTTTTATTTGTAACATTTTAATTCCTGCAAAGTGTGATTAATCTGTATGATTTTGTAGATTGTACTACTTTGAGAGCCACACATTTTTGTTTTTACAGGTTCTTTTCCCAAAGTGTTGTTTGTGTTCGCAGAATCGGATTCATGTATCCGCGGAATCGGATCCATGAATCCGCAGAATCGGATTTGTGAATCGGAATCGGATTTGCTGATTCCGTGGCATCATGATTCCGATTCAGAATCGCTGATTCGGATACATCATCTTAGAAGAGGATTTGTTTCGTTCTGGAATGAAATATATGTCATTTCACGTTCCATATTTCAGTTATTCCGTTAATGTGGAATTTCGAGATAAATGTTTGCTGATTATTTTATTATTTTTAAGTGATTTAAAATAGTTTAACGATGCAGGTACGGACACAATGATGAGCATTATCGGAAGTTGCAGGTAGTGGCGACATCTAGTGTAGAGTTTTGTTACAATTCGTATATACAATCTCGCCTTTATACATAGAACTTGAAGAATCCTGGAATAAAACTTGATATACAGATATTTCAATACACAAATTGTAATTTTTTTTGTTATTTGCTTTCATTATTTCTGAAAACAATTATTCATTGTTAATTTTTTAGGGTTAAAGAAAACATAAAGGAATTAAACTGTCAAAGAAATTTACTTTAAAAGTAGGGGAGACCGGGGCAGGTTTACACACTTTTAAAACTTTTATTTTTCCGTTTTAAGGCTTTAAAGTATTTCTTTCATTTTCATTACCAATCAATTAGTTAGACTTTAAGGCATGTGGTGTATATTTTTAAATACTTTAAATGATTATATTTTTGTAATTATATCATTTTCTTTACCATGATGTCACCTGTGTATGCTTGCCCCATGACCGGAACAAGCTTACACACTGCCCGTGTCACGTTCACACTCCACCAAAAATGACTAAATAGAAGGCTTACAGTGATTAAAATATAAAAAATTAAATATATAAAAGTTTATTTCAAAAAGTACATAATAGATTATAAACAATTGCGGTGAATCCTAATAGTTTTCAAAATCACTCTCACAATTTATACAAACAAAATATTTTGAATTGCCATTGGTAATACAGTCTCATGAGCCCACCTCTTACATTCGGTGCATTGCACCCACTGTTCTCCAGATCCTGATTCTTCGTATGGATTTACACAGTAAATACACAGACAATTTTCATCGTCATCAGAATCAAAACTTTTCTTTGTTTTTTGTTTCTTTTTAAGCTCAAAATTTCCCACATTTTCTTTCAGAACAAGGTTTTTCTTATTTTTAAATTTTTTATCCGTACTATTTTTTTCATTATTATAACGTGTTTTAGTGGAGCTCACTGACTGAGACATAGTATGATCGGCTGATGCTAATTTCCTCTTTATTGATTTCTCCTTTTCTATTTGTAAAGCATTTTTATAGGTGTATCTGTAAGAATTGATGTTTGCCTTTTTTTTCTTACATCTGTTACTTCTTTCTCTTGGCCCTGCTTTTTGAAAAAGCCTCACATCTTCAGGTGTTGGGAATGATTTTGCAATGCAAGTACCACTTGTGCCAGTTATAACAAAAAAAAAAAAATTGCGATGGGGCAAGTTTACACACTGTGCAAACCTGCCCCAAGCACTGTGTGTAAACTTACCCCATCGCCATTTTTTTGTTATAACTCAGCATATAAGCTTTATTCATAATACAAATAAGTAACTAAATACCTTAAAATAACCACAAAAGAACAACCGAAGAGGATAATGCATAATAAATTCATAATATTCAAATATGAGCTCTAATGAAGCCAATAAGTAAGGTAAGAATTACTAAAATGAGTAAATAATCAAGAAAAAAAAGTTGTCCATTTCACCTATCGCTAGGAATATCGACTATTGAGGTTTATTGTGGGTATTCCGGGAAACAGCTTATGTGGTGCAAAATGATCCAGTACTCTTAATGAAATTTAATTTGCTGCTTATTTTAATGGCAATAATGTTAAAGTAGGAACATAAAATGAACAGAGTGGATTTCCTATAAATGCGTAATGAGAACAAAACTTTCAGGGAGGAAAGATGCCAGAATTACCCGAAAATAGTGATGCACTTTCACTAGCAAAATCAATTTCTTAAAAAAATAAAAATTACATTTCAGCTTGAGAAATCGGTTTTTGAAAACATCGTATTTTGATACCCAAAAGAAATTGGGAAACTATCGTTTAGCACAATTTCTTATACCTTCTCTCTCATTACACGCATTGGTGGCGACATCTACCGGGCTCTGAGTTAATGTCAGTTGAAGAAGTTTATGTTAATTAAAGTTCATTGTTATAGTATATTTAAGCCTTATATCAACATGTTTTTTTAATGTAGGTATTTTTTGAGCTGAAAGGAACGACAAGAAAAGATTAAATTTAGCATAAGGTGAGAAAATATTTCAG
>BGPR01052255.1:0-10641 GCA_013235015.1 Araneus ventricosus
TTACACCTGCACAAAGGGCGACAAATGCTATCAACAGAGAAGATGAAAGGCTACGCGCCTCCCTCTAGAGTCAGCGACTATTGGACTTTACTCAGTCATGTCACACCTTCCTTTGATAACAGTTATCCAAAAAACGTGACGACACAGTTGGGCCAAACCGTGTACCTGCACTGCGTGGTCAATAATCTTGGAGACAAAACCGTGAGTACACTCTTCTGGTATCACATTCTGGTCTGAAATATGCAAATGCTTCATTAATATTGCTAGTTTTTCGATAATTATTCCGCGAAGGATTTAGTGCATTCCATAAATATACATAAGAATACTTATCGCAAAAATTCATTTTTATTTAATGTGGTTATGAATATTCTGATGCTTTAAGACTGCAGCATGCTTTGGAAAAGTAGCACAATGTATCTTGGAAAAACGGATTTATATGCACATATTATATATTCAATGAAAGAGCAATGTAGCTTTTTCAAGTGGGCGGAAGCTTCTGCATAATTTTTATTCACAGTTTATACATACTCTATATCATAATAATTAAACGAAAAGCAATAAATGAACTCCTCTGAGGCGATATAAAATTCAGAATCACTATCAAAATAGAAAGTAAAAAAAGACTAATTTTTTTGGATGCTTTCTTAAACTTATAACCATAGTTATATAAATTAAAATCTGAACTTCAATTGAACTTTATTTACGTTTCAACAAGGGTATATACTCAAATTTGTGTTGTTCTAGGCTACCTTTACGTCACAGATGCAAAAAAAAAATGCATAGAATTACATAGTAAAAAACTATTGTGTTATGGGCGAGAATTAACGCGTGTTTAGGTACCTTAATAAAAATTTATTTCATTATTCATTTCAAAGTCTCAGATATTAAACCTAAGAATGCACGAAGTTTCCATCAATCAACAATATTTTATAAATGCATTTTAAAATGACGATATTAAACAAGAAATGGCAAAATAACATTATAGAATATTTATTAGGTTTTCATATTGAGACGATAATTATTCAGCGAAGGATTTAGTGTATTCCATAAATATGCATAAGAGTACTTATCACAAAAAATCATTTTTATTTAATGTGGTTATGAATATTCTGATACTTTAAGACTGCAGCATGCTTTGGAAAAGTAGCACAATGTATCTTGGAAAAACGGATTTATATGCACATATTATATATTCAATAAAATAGCAGTGTAGCTTTCATGTGGGCGGAAGCTTCTGAATAATCTTTATTCACAGTTCATATACACTCGATATCATAATAATTAAACGAAAAGCAATAAAGTGAACTCCTCTGAGGCGATATAAAATTCAGAATCACTATCAAAATATAAAGTAAAAAAAGACTGATTTTTTTGGATGCTTTCTTAAACTTATAACCATAGTTATATAAATTAAAATTTGAACTTTATTTACGTTTGCCGTTTCAACAAGGGCATATACTCAAATTTGCGTTGTTCTAGGCTACCTTGTACGTCACAGATTGAACAAAAATGCATAGAATTACATAGTAAGAAACAATTGTGTTATGGGCGAGGATTAACCCTTGTTTAGGTACCTTAATAAAAATTCATTTTAAAGTCTCAGATATTAAACCTAACAATGCACGAAGTTTTCATCCACCAACAATATTTTGTAAATGTATTTTAAAATGACGATATTAAACAAGAAATGGCTAAATAACATGATAGGATATTTATTAGGCTTTCATATTGTGAGTTTTTCTATAATTATTCAGGGAAGGATTTAGTGAATTCCATAAATATACATAAGAATACTTATCACAAAAAATCATTTTCATTTAATGTGGTTATGAATATTCTGATACTTTAAGACTGTAGCATGCTTTAGAAAAGTAGCACATTGTATCTTGGAAAAACGGATTTATATGCACATATTATATATTCAATGAAAGAGCAGTGTAGCTTTCACGTGGGCGGAAGCTTCTGAATAATCTTTATTCGCAGTTTATTTACTCTCGATATCATAATAATTAAAAGGAAAGCAATAAAGTGAACCTATCTGAAACAATACAAAATTCAGAATTATTCAAAATATAAAATCAAAATTACCCTCGAAAGTATCTATATCTAAAATATAAATGCAAAATTTTCATTTTGTATCACGAGCCTGTTTTTTTAATGCTTTCTTAAACTTATAACCATAGTTATATAAATTAAAATATAAACTTGAATTACACTTTAGTTACGTTTGCCGTTTCTACAAGAGTATACACTTAGTTTTGTGTTTTTTAGGCCACCTTATGAGTCACAGATTCAACGGAAAATGTATATCATTATATAGTAAGAATTGCGTTATGGGCAAGGATTAACGTTTATGTACCTTAATAAGAATTTACTTAAGTATTCAATTTAAAATCTCAAAAATTTAACCCAGCAATGCACGAAGTTATCATTAATCAATAATATTTTAGAAATGTATTTTAAAATGAGGATATGAAACAAAAATTGGCTCAATAATATTATAGTATATTTATTAGATTAATATCCTTCACTATATTAATATCCTTCACTATAAGTAATCGCTTATAGTGAAGGATTGTTTACAAAATCCTAGCCTGTAGAATAGAGAAGAATTCTTTATAGTAAAAAATTCAATTATTACCACTGAGGTGAAATTTTAAATTCTGAATAAACAGTATAATGGAACTTTTCTAAAGTTTATCTATCACTTAAACAGTATCACTAAAGTTTATATTTCACTAACCCTTATTATTAAGGACTGCTTACAAAAGCTTAATCTATAGAATAGAGAAGAATTCCTTATAGCAAAAAAAAAATCAACTATTACCACTGATGTGAAATTTTAAATTTTGTATAAGCAGTATCACGGAATTTTTCTAAAGTCTAGCAAGTATAAAATGCAATTTTCATACCTTTATAAACAGTAAAACAGGAATGAAATGAATAATAATATCGATTTTAAGGGGAACATCAAATAGAAAAACAATAACTAAAATCTATATGCGGATATACAGTTTTAGTTATTTTTCTGTATTTCTTAAGCAAATTTCGCTCATATGTTTGTTAAATAAAAAAAGCTCTATCTTCTAAAATTAGAATAAAGTAAATAGGTTTAAAGCTAGATTTTAAATTTATTCAATGCATAAAATAACATATTAACTCCAGCAAGTATTGAAATACTCTATGTAAAGATAGTTATGTTCAAATAATGGTCTTATGAAAAAATAATAGATTTCATACAAGACAGAAAGGAAAAAATTCTAATTCTTTCATCTGTATACTTTTAGCTATAATATTAAAATAATTTCCTTTAACCAAATCTATACAGGCGTAAACTTTCATTAAAATTAGCTTTCTGTTTCTTAAACAAACACAAATAAAATTATTTTAAAAATCGTTAAACATGAATTGATAAAAAAAAATTATTTCCAACTCAAACAGCTTTCTTTCAAGGTTTGTTTGATTCTACAAAATATATTTATCTTCAGTCAATGAGAAGTAAGTTGAAAAAAGAAAGACATTTTTCTCTTTAAGGTAATTAGATTGTTATGAATGAGGGGTTTCGCTGGATTTCAGAGTTCAAGTGCTTCTCAAAGATTTTGTTAATAAACGGTTTATTTTTTAAGGAAGTTTAATCGCCAAAAATGGTTATTTTAGCATCATTTTATTTTCTTATTGCTAAAGAACTTAACATTACAAATCAAATAGCTGCCATTCCACGCCTTATTATTGCTATTATATTTATTAACTTTAAAAAACAGTAAAACAGTATTCTTTAAAAATGCAAATTGCGCATTTTTTTTCTTGTCTAATGCTCGATATCTATACTTATAAAAGGCAATGTTTGTGTGCGTATGTGTGTTTGTCTGCGATGTCCAGACGAATCTATCGCACTTTCAGCCATGAAATTTGGCACACAGGTAGTCGTAACGGTGACTGAATGCACCTCGAAGCCTAAATTTTGAAATTTAATCTAGAAAATTTTTTATTTAATGTTTTGTATTGTTTTGGTTGATTTTTCGCACTAATTTCTCAATAGAATGGTTACGACAAAAATAGATACACCATCGGAAAGAGCACGCGATTTCCGATCCAATGAAGTTAGTTTTGAATTTCTAACATAATTTGCTGAATTTTGAGAATTTTTAAAAAAATACCGAGTTTTGCCATCGAGATGTTACATTTGTTTTTAAAATTGTTGCATCCGACTTTCTAATAACACTAATATTTTCAATTTTTTCAGCTTATAACTAGAACGGTTCTGTCGGATTTAAAACAAGAACGGTTAAAATATCTTTTCCCGTTTTTTTTAATTAATTTTTTTCTGGGCGGTTGAGAGTTATTTTTCTCGATCGAGTTCCTCGCGCGGCACTTCTTCGGAACGTTGCTGGCAATTCTGATTGGCGGACGCGCAGGATTACGTCATGACATTCACCTGAATGAATTACTTTGATTATTATTTTCGGATTCGATTTTATGTTTTGCTTGCTGTATAATAATCATTTTCACGTTTTAATTTTGTAATATTGTTTTGAATTAACGTACTCTGTACTGTAGCGCGAAAAAAAAAATAAGCAGGAAAATCAAATAATGTGTATCTTTTGTTTTGATTTTGTTTTCAAAACTTTTCATGTCATTGTGGGCGGTTTATTAGTATTTTTTTTTTTTTATTTTGTTAAAGTCCTGATTCCACGGGCAACGCCGTGTGCGTACTGCTAGTAAGAATATAAACGAATACAGTGAGTTTCAAAAAAAATAATAATAATCGAGGCCAATCTTTAAGGGTTAGGTTAGGCATACGATAAGCATCCAAAATCACAAAGGAACATTGGTACGTAAGCGCCATCTGGAGGCAGCAGATGGCATCTAAAGTAATAATTTAAAATAAAAGTTGCACATTTTTTCGAATAGCTCCCGAAAGTCTGGATCAATTTTCCTCGAACTTCCACCTTATGAAGAATAGGTTTTTACTCACAATTTACAATTGAAGATTCTGTCACGAGGGTATTTAGGGACCTATCAGAAATTAATGAAGCAGAAAAGAGATTTTGGCTGACCCTGCTTCACAAAAAGATGATAATGTTTTGAAACTTTTATCGATTCTTTCGTGTTATGTGAGCAACATTAGCATGCATTTTTGCATAAGTAGCGGGAATATTCGGGAAGATATAAAAGTGTTCTTATAAAATCCGAAATTCTTTCTGAAATCCCGATATCTTTCTGAATCTTAGCGGGATTCAACTGGAATATTTATATAACTCTCAATATATCTGTCTTTTAATTTATGAAAGAAAAACTGCCGTACTTTTCGCACATGAGCAGCAAATTATTATTTACTACAAACATTCGTATTGTCTCTAATATTCAAGGCCTTTATTTCAAATTTTAATAAAATGCTTTGCTAATAAATTTTCATGTAGTCTTTAAGTTTCGTATAATTTGGTTGGCCAGTCTTTTTGGTTAAGGAAAAAGCATTCTGGAAAATTTCGGATTTTTTTAAGAAAATTCTATTTTCTCCCGCATACTCGTAATATTTTTACAAAATTGCATGTAAATATTGCTCACATCACACAAAACAATTGACGAAATTTGCAAACATTTATCGTCTTTCTTTGAAGCAGGGTGAGCCAAAATCTCTTTTCGACTTCATCAATTTCTGGTGGGGCCTCAAAATGCTCTCGTGACCTAATCTTCAATGCGAATTGTGAGCTACAACCTATTCTTTGTATGGTAGAAGTTCGAAGGAAATTCATCGATGTTTTCGAGAGATATTCAAAAAAATCAGCAAATTTTTATTCTGAATTATATTAAATTATATCCAAATTATTATATTAAAATGCACCCCCATGTTCCGAGGGAATTTTGGATACTTATCATATTCCTGACCTACCCTTAAAGTTTGTCCACGATTTTTTGAAACACCCTGCATATAACAACGTATATATAAACGTGTATGACTCAAATAGAAAAGGTATTTAAAATGTATCTAAATTGATCAATATTTGAAATAATGAATGCTCCTATTAAGATTTTTAATGCACTAATATAAATAATTTTCTGATTCATTAAATTTAAAATAAAAATATTTAAACATCCGATATTTAAAAATTATGCTCCATAGATGAAAAAAATTACTGTTTGAAGAATGTTTTGATATGAATTGTATAAATGAGAAGCTTATTCAAGAACAATAAATAGAGATTATATTTTAATACAAATATTCATGACAAGTTTCAACGAATGACTTCGAAATTCTCATCAAATGGAATAATGATGTGATTGTAAAGAAAGTGAAGCTAATAAAAGATGATTTGATTTAAAACTTTAACTTCCTTATAAATGATACAGCAGAGTCTCCCTTCTCCGGAATAGGTGGAACCGGATCCTGTCTGGATCACCGAAAGTCCGGATTAAACATAATTTGCCTTAGAACGGAATTTGCAACTAGAAAAATGAATGGGGTTTTTTTATAACATAAAACCTTTTCGACGGCTTAATTTTAGTTTTAATGCTTCTGTATACGTAGACCTAAATTTACAACCTACGAACTGATGTAGGCTTAACAAAACGAAACATCTTTCTACATAATTAAAATAGATATTTTGTGCATAAATACTTTTTTTATTCCCCGAACAGATTAATCGGATTTCCGGTCAAGCGAGTTCCGGATTAGCGGGACACTACTGTAATAGTTATTCGCGCACAACTAATATTAAATATATCTACATCCGATAATTTATCTGCATTCTTCTATTTTCCAAATAAGAATCAAGCTTGCAAACTTTTTATTATTCTTCTTCGGCAATTTTCTCACAGCATGTCAGCTACAGAAAATGTCTGGATAAGCAATTCAGAATATAATGGAATATTTAATTTATTTGAATCTTAAAAATGAAATAAAGTTTTTTTCATAGAAATGAGTATTATTTTCCTTTTCCAAAAAAATAATGATAATGTGCACGAAAAAAGAGAAATAAATAAATTTTCAAATAAAAGGGCATGAATAACTATTCTATTTTATTTAGCTAAAGTTTAACAACTAATTGTTATTGCAGAGTTAATCAAATACTTTATTATTTCCTCAAGTCTCTTGAAGAAATTATGCATTTTTCTAAGACTGCAGGAGAAATGTTGTTTTCAAAAACAGAAATATAACTTATTAAAGGAAATAGAAATCGTTTAATTTCCAATCAATCTAACGAAAATATTATAAACTGTAAACGGTTATATTAAACACTAAAATTTTTAAGATTTTTGCTCTCATTTAGTTGTGAGGCAAGCGAGTAAATTATTTAGAATTATTCATAAAATAGAATTTAAATCATTTTTTGCTGTATGGACTATAATCTTATCTTGTCTTCTAAAATGTAAAATATATATTTTATAATTAATAAGTTTAGGTAGAAGTACAAGTTTCAAAAATTTTCCTTTCGAAATTAAGATCATCATAATGACTTTTTTGTAATGTATTTTGTTTAGAACAAAAAGAAATTTTAAATGAAAGATTCTTTGATTCCGTAACTTGAGTATTAGCTTTCAATACAAGAATAAACAAGAATGTATATTCATCTTAGTTGAATTTTAATATGAAAAAACCTCTTCCAAGAACCTTTGCAAAACGTAGTCTTTGCTGCAGTTGAATTGAATTCTTAGAAAAGTTTTAATTCTTAGCAAATTCTTTGTTTATTTTTAGCGTTTCGCTCTAACGTTTACTGTGATGTTGTCAAAAAAACTATGTTGTTTCTTGTAACATTTTTAAATAGCTGACTCTTTTAAAAACTTATTTTAGTAATACTTCATAGCTGATCTCTGAATAAAAATTCCAGATAAAACTTCATATACTGGGCTTTTGTTTTTTGAAAATTATTTAAAATGACTGCAGGCCACCATTATAATTTTCAAACAGAATATAAAATAGGCAAAGCCTATTCCAATGTTGCTTGGTTATGGACCACATCCGTGTCTTCTCTTAATGAAATTCTAAAATGGTTTTGGTGAAAGCAAAGATTTTTAAGACTACTTTCAGAAATAACAGCTAAGAAAAAACTATTTATTTGCAATCCTATCTAAATTATGACAGCGAAGAGCTTCTTTAAAGAACTTTATTTTCTGATCGGCAGTCATGATTTCCATTGCTTCTGTATCTCAAACCATAACAGAATACAAATTACAAAGAAAAAGAGTGAAATAATTAAAATACTACCTACATTACCAGCAAAAATGAAGATTCGTAAGAATCCGTCTATAGAAAACAGATTCTACGCTAAAACAAAATACCAGTTTCAAAGATTATATGTAAGCCATTAAAACTCAAATAGCATTTTCATCATATACACCTATTAAACCCTCATTTAAAATTAAATGTAATTAATAATATAACCTAATATTATTCACACAATGAAATACAGAAAGCTAATAAGATTAAAACTATTTCTATGAAAAAGCAAATCCAGATATGGAATTCCAACAATCAAATGCCAATCGACCTGAGGAATCGAATATGTCACATTATTTTGAAATTTATATACACCAACCTTCTGTGAGGGCCAATTGTTGGAAAAAGACAACAAATACAGGAGTAAATCTCCAAATATATATATATATATATATATATATATATATATATATATATATATATATCATTGCTGATGAACCTCCAACTTTTAAAACAATATCAACCCCCCAATAAAATAACTACTCCCTACACAGATTAGAGTATCCCTATATAAAGCATAATCTGTTTTTTAAAAAATAATATTTCGAAAAATCAAATACCACTACAATTGGCAATGCTCTTTTCATGAAAAAATAGTAAATAGTTCAATATCTCCCAACTTTGTGCCATTTTATCGTAGAGTTTAGAATATGGCTACCGTGACAACTGTGTGACCACTTTTCTGTAAAGTTTAAATAGTTGGCCTTCGAGAGAAACATATTTTAAATATGTATTATCGCTCAATTTTAAGTAAACATTCTCCACAAAACTCAAAGAATTGAGTTTTATTTTTCACATCTTTTGGAAAGAAACTGATATATTTACATCCTTATTATTTCTTCCGTCATACTTATTATTTTCAAGTGTCATGCTCTGTGAACAAAAACCAACCAAGAAATCACCGGTGCATGGTTAATGAATTTTCAATCATATCTCTTTCTCCACGAGGTGAAATTCGAAAGTAGTTTAGGTGAAAGAACAGGCTTTTAAAACTACTTTTAGAAAGTAAAGGAGAAGAGAAAAAAGTATTTCTTTGTAATCCTATCTAGCTTAAGACAGCGACGAGCTTCTTTATAAAACATCCTTTCCTGTTCAGCAGTGATTATCTCCATTGTTCCTTCACCTCCAACGCGTAACAGAATATTAATCCCAATACAAAAAGAAACAAGTAAACAAAAAGCTACCTCCATATCCAGCTGAGTTCAAGAAGATTAATGGGTATTTGACTGAACAAATAATAATGGCCGAGCTTGCATTTTTCAACAGCATAAAAGATTAGAAGCTCCGGAAAAAGTAAGAATATAAAAGATGGTTGTAATCGAAACTGCTTAATACAAGACTACCTTCGACAGTATTATCGATTGGCTTTTTTCATAAACAGTATCGATCTTGATATTTCTGTTATTTTTTATGAATAATTGGTTTGAGTATTTCTTCCTATCGAAGAAAATAATAATACTAAATGTTTTATTGGGCTGAGTCAGACGCAGAAATTAACTCAGGCAGGCAGAGCAATTTTTATGCTTCCAATTTCGATGAAAGAAAGTATGTAATAAAAAATGAAGATATTGCAATCAATTGGATGACTTTTGTTCTTTCTGGTGTCTGTGGAAATGATTTACGAAAAAATAGGACTAATTATTCTTAAAAGAAACGAATATGCTTCGTAATTGCTTTTCCGATTAAGAAATATAAAATCTTTTCCCCCAAAGCCAACCTCAGTAAGAGAACGAGTAAATAAAGTAATTTGCATGTGAAAAGAATCGCAATTTATAAATATCAAGTAAGGAAAAGGGAAAAACTTTATTCTTATTATGCGTTACTTTTTCTAATGAGGGCCTTTTTTGGTATCTCCATGCTTTATCTGTCACAAAGCGTGATTCTTGTTTCACTTCGTTAAAATGAAAGAATAGCAAATGATTTGTTGTACTGAAATAATTGTGTCTTCATAAAAACAAAAAGATTTCGTTTCTTCTTAGTAAAATCTCAAAGCATTTTCTCTTTCCTTTATGATAGGTGTGTTGTATAATGAAGATAATAAGCGCAAATATTTATCAGTTAAGGAAAAATAAATACGGTTGATTAGAAGATTAAAAATGCGTAGCAATTTCATCATTGAGGAATCAATCGAAAAGAAGATTTTTAAAACGAATAACTCTGTAGATTCAAGTTTTGATTTTCCAAAATAATTAGGAAATGGTTTTTGAGAGTCGGAGTTTTTCTTCACTAGGTAATTATTTTCTTCTTTATCCTCGTATAAATTGTGTCATTATCACCAATATTTAAAAGCAAATAAAATAATAATATCAAACGTAAAAACATAAATCTAAAAGAATAAAATTAGAATGAAAAGAAACAACCAAAGCTACTGAAGTGCTCAAATGCAGCTAGCAACCAAGAAAACATTGAACATACAATAAAATCAC
>BGPR01052256.1:0-10641 GCA_013235015.1 Araneus ventricosus
AAGGAAAACTACTGAACGAAAAATTATCAAACTTGGTAATAGTTTACAGGAGGTCATGGGATGTTATCTTCTGCAAAAGAAAACCCTCATTACCAGCGGGGAATTTCGGTGTATGAAAAATTGTTAAATGAAATAAGACATGACGACATCGGTTTAAAAAGTTTTTAATCGGTTCTAAAACGAAAATGTTTGTGGGATTATGAAAAATTGCAATGATCTGTAAATGGTTTACGGTTGGAGAAATGCAAATTAGAATTATGCAAATGCGCTTTGCACGTCATTTGAATTTTCAGCTATAAAACTGAGCCCCCTCGTCAGAGCTCTCATTGTCACGAGTCGGCGATGTCTGTAAATATGCAAGACCGTGCTTTTCTCATTAATTGTTATTATGACTGCGATAACAATGAACGGCGTGCTTTGCAATAGTATCGTACCGTAAGACTAAGACGCCGAAGGCCAATGACACTACAGGGTTTCAGGAAAATGATGGCAAAGTTTAAAGCCATAGATTTGTTATCTGTTGCACCTGGGCAGGGAAGGAAGCCTGTTTCTGTGGGAAGCAACAACCAAGATCACGCAAGAGACATACAGAGTAAGTGCTGCTGCACGTCGAATGGACTTACCATCTTTTTTACTTCATTTTTGAATTACAGATTTTTAATTTTAGTTTAATTTCGCAACTATTATAACTCGTATACTTTTTTTCCTTTTGGAATTTTGACTGGGAATCAATGAAAATAAACTTTTACTCTTCACAAAATCTAATATTCCTAAAATTCTGAAGTTTGGCTCTTTTTAAAGGATATTTAATGCCTTTCTGGAAAGTGTTTTTGGAAATACATTTTCAGGTTTTATTTTTCAAAGAATCATAGTACTTTCATCTGATATATATTATAATATAGATATTTTGCAAATTTTCTCCTCTATTAATTTTCTGTTGCGAAATTTAGCCAAACATACATATTTAACTCAAGACACCTAATATTAAAATGATTAATTTTGAAAGCATGCTTAGAAACAGGTAAAATATTTTGGCATATATATTAATATTCATTAAATTCATATTTTTCAGTCTTTTCAAGCTATAAAAATGAAACATAGATAGTTATACCTTCCGTATTAACAGTTTAACATCCAGGAAAACCTATATTCCGCGCGTATAAGCTAGTCACCAAAAGCAGATAGTTCTTAAAAAATGTACATGAGTGTATAATTGAATTGAAAGTTAGAAAAGTTTTATATAATTAAAAAAATTAAATATATACTTCGTAGGCATTATCCACTTTCTTTTCTATCTGCATCATCTTTTATTTTTAATTTTTCTTTAATTTTTTTAATTTTTAAATGTTAGAATTCTTTAAAGAAATTTATGTGCTGTTGAATCATTAATGTAACAAAAAATTGGAATTTTCAGTTGGGGCAATAAAAGGTTTTATTTAAAAAGAATATTATCTTTATATGGAATAAAATTAAAATTCTAAAAACTTATTTTATTACTGATTTGCATCTTTTTATAGATTCAATTCTTGATTTGTATTTTGTTCGCATAAAAAATCACCTCAGGAACAAATATATTCCGATTGAAAGAGTCGCTAAATTCATTTGACTGATCATTCGTGTGAAAGTTTAAAATAGCTTTCTTTTGTACAGAAAGCTTCAAATTCTCTAGCCTCAACAGCATAAAATTCTTGATTCCACTTTGTTGTTCTTTTCTGCTATTTTTAACGCTTATTTTTTTCGTACATTAGTTTCTTTCAGGTAATAACTAAAAAATAATGTATAGATCCGCCGGAGATTCTAATTGAGAAAAGAAAATTTCATTCGAAGCTACTGAATTAAAAGGCTGTAACTTGGTATTTTATGCATCTTAAATGTGTGATAGTAATTAATAATGATTAAACCCAAACGGAGTGATAAGAAACCTCCATTGACAAAGCATAACACCCGAAGTCGAAATGGTATGCTCAAAGCTAGAGTGATTTTGCATATACTTCTACACTAATAAATATCGAAATGTATCTGTCTACTGGCGATCTCCAGAACAGACATTTGAACACAGAGGTGTCAAATTTGGGACAGACAAACATGAATCTTTGTATGCCGAATGGTTAAGAAGTTCCTCATTAAATACTTTTCTTCAGATTTTAAGTATTTAAAAATTAAGGCAAATTTCGTTTTCGGCCATTTTTTCGCCAATAACTTCGGAGGAATTATTCTACGAATATTATTTCTACATCATTTTAAAATGAAAATAATTATCTGTCCAAAGATATTAGTTAAAGTATTATACGATATTTAGTCTCTATTTTACAAATTTTAAACTATTTTGAACTGCGTTCAAGACCTCTCAAGGGGATTATGTCTCGTTTCTCCTGACTACGGGAGGAGGAGGTGGAGAATAAATAATTAGATAATGGATTCTTGCAGTTCGGAGAAGGGAAATTTCGTGCTTCACTACTAAAATTTTTTGATAAACTATGTTAAGCAAAATGTTGGCTTTAAAAAAAAATCGAATATTTTTATGTATTTTTAAGGTATTTTGATCATAAAAAAAATGTGAACATTTTAAAATTCGGAAAGTCATCTTTCTATTAATACTAAACTTGATGTCAAGCGACTTTGAGATTTTATCAAATTTTTAGGCTTGGTTCAAATTACATGTCGAACCAATCCTTCTACAAATTCAGTTAGAATATCACAAAGAGATGGAACATTAAAAAAGCATTTAAATAGTTTTACCCAGATAATAGCATTCTGATTGCACAAAATTTTCTTCTAAATAACCTTTTATATTCGCTCAATTTACAGGGATTAATTGTATATTTTTATTTCAAATAGTCCTTTTTTTGTTATGCTATATTTACTTGGAATGAAATGCATTTCTAACTGTTTCAATAATATAACAAAAATCAATATTTGTAAGTGGAAGCTTACAATTGCATTCATTTACAATTATGTCAACATTAGATATAAATAAAAATATATATTAATATTTGAAATTAACTATAAATGTTTCACATTTTGCAAATCTTGCAATGCTTTTGGCCAGTATCTTTACTACTTGATTCTGGATGCATCTGAATTTCATTTTTGATTTTGGAACCAATTGCTTCATCTAAAAAGCATCTGAAAACCCACGAATTTAAATATTTTACTTGGTTTTAAGCAGTCATTTGTTGGGAATCGTCAGTTTTATTTAAGATCTACCAAAAATAATAATTTATTATGTTCATAAACTTCAAATGGAATTACTTCATCAGATAGATTTAATTCCAAATCAATAACGCAAAATACAAAAATAATTAATTAAAACACATTGCAAATTTTTAAATTTTATTGACCTAATTGAATCATTATAAATAATAAGTTGGTAGAACCAGTTGGTCGCTGAAGGTGTCTATTAGATACAGATGAAAAAAGTAATCTTTATTAATTATTTTTCAATATGAACTTTAAATGGCATGACTTTTCAAAACTCCTTTTAACTGTATTTCTTAGAGCTCTGACACCCCAGAAGCTTTGTTTCCAAGTAATTTTTATTCGTTCGAAATGGTGCGATTCGACTTCATCGTAAGGTACACCAACATGTTATTTAATTTTTAAGATGTCTTTAAAATATCAAATTGAGATAAATCAGGCAAAACTCTATTATTTTTATGAGATCAGGTTGTCTTGGTAATTATTATCTTATTGTATCAAGTAGAATTTAAGAAGGTTTGATATCAAGGGGTGGAGCAATGATTTTGGCGCCATAATCGGCTTTTTCTGCGCATATCATTCAATGCGCTTCACCAGCTGATAGTAGAATTTCCGCTTTACCTTAGTTATTCGATGTTGCTACTTGTTCCACACACAGCTTTGTAACAACATGGCTCCAGCAATAGAGGTATATGGTAGTTCGGTACGTATACATTCTTTAAAAGCATATGTGGCATATTTCCTTATTATTATTTCATTTCATACTAATATTAATAAGTTTTCATTTAACAAGTGGTGAGATGAATTTTGTAACTGGTTGTTATGTTGTGGTTTTGTAAATCTATAGTCATGAATTCTGATTCATTCCAACAAAAATTGTCTTTAATAACATTTTTTTAATAACTCCGGTATAAGTCTTTTTATGTATGTTCTTTGTAATGTCAGAGAATAGCGCTTAAATATCAACTGCTTTATAATAAAAATACATAATAATCTTTATAACTTAAGAAATACATTATGCACTAAGAAAAATGAAGTTATAATTGCTGTCAGTTTGATTTATCCTAATAAATAGCTTAATATACGCTTGGGATAAATCATAATTATTCGCTTAAATTTATTTGGATTTGAATTTATACAAGAGGCGCCATCTGGTAGTGAATTTGAGTAACTGAGTGAAAAATTCCATATTACTGTAATGATGTATTTTGAAATATAAAAATTTCTAAAATGAAAATGGATGTCAAAGCAACAATCTGAAAAGTGAGGCTCTGAAAACAATATGATAAGGCGATGAAATTCCAATTAGTATTTATTAAAAGGAAGATATTTCGTAGGCATTCATTAAAAACTAAAATAAATTATAAATGTGATAAAAATTCTAATTAACTTATAATGTTTGTATGAGCGTCTCGCGCTTTTATGATTTTGGATTTGACACTCAGATTTTTGATGAAAAAAATTCTTTATCTTTTTGAAATTTATTTATTTATTTGAAAGGAATTTTATTGTTTTTAAAACTTTATTATTTCAATTTTTAATCAGGCTTGTAATGAAAAAGGAAATGACTTGGTCGTAGTGATGATTATATAATAATCCAATGCTGGAGATCCCAATTATTATCGACACGTCAATGGCAATCATTAAATGGCAGGAAAAGTCTTTTTAGCACATAAATATGTGCAGAAAGTTTGATAATCAGGAAAGTTATTGAGGATAATCGTTAAAATTCATCCACTGATATGCTATTTCTTAAAGAGACACATAGTCGGACCTCTATTTAACGAACCTCTATTTTGCGAATTTCTCTATTTTGCGAACTTCTCTATTTTACGAACTTTTTTTGGAACCAAGAACAATTTGCGAATTTCTTCATAAAATAACCTCCAAATATCTAAGTACATTCTCTATTTAACGAACTTTTTCTTGTGATCCAATTTTTTTTTCTTCCTATTTCTCAAAATATTTCTAAGCATTTAAAACTTATTTTTCCTTTTAACACATTTTATGGTGATCAGTTGACCTTGAAGCTGGAAAATGTCAAAGCGAAAGTGCTTGAGCATCAAAGAAGAAAATTTAATTCTTCATGAGGTGGATAAAAGCGTGAAAAAAAGGATTTTGCTTAAAAATTTGGTATTCCCCAAACAGCTTATCAAGCATAATAAAAAAAAATCGTGATAAGATACAAAATTATGATTCGTAGAATTCTTGTTCAAAATGTTTAAAAGCATATGTCTATGAAGATGTGGATCAGGAAGTTTTGAAGTGGACAGTATGAAAAATAAAAACAATACAGCAATGAATTGCGATGAAGACGAAGATGATGAAGATGCAAATGATCATGATGCAGAAATCAACAAACCTTCGTATGATGAAATGCTAAAATTCATTAATTTTAATATAAAATATTTTTTAATTGAAAATACAGTGTATTCCCGGTCAATGTTTTGTTTCATTCTTGTTTTCAATACAGATTTCTTTTTCATGGGTAAAATATATCAAACAAATAGATATTAATTTACAAAATAAAGGTGTGGTTAATTACTTTTTTAATAACATTTAGTTTTTATGAATTTAAAATCTGTGTTGTGTAGTTTAAAATATTTTAAAAGGTGAATCTATATTTAGCGAATTTTCCGTATAACGAACTTTTTTCGGGATTTAGCGACTTCGTTAAATAGAGGTCCGACTGTATATAAAAAAAATAAGACTCTTTGAATGAACGAATGATAACCCTAACGATTTAACAATACTTACCTTTTATGAAGTTAATCGTTCTAAACGTTTTTCAAGTGATGGATTATAATGTTGTATATATCTAAATCCAATATCCTTTTCAAGATGCGATCTTTGATTTCATAAATGCGTTTTATATACTTGGATTAAATCAATTTTATTTACTTAAAAAATATTTTAAGTAATTTATTTGTAACTAATTCGATACAAAATTTCAAATATCGAAGTATAAAACTGATGTTTAGAATCAATTCAGCTTTCTTAACCTGTTCTAATTTATAAAAATTAATAAAACTATTTGAGATAGGATGTTTGCTTTACTTAAATTCAATGTTCATTATTAAAATCGTCATTTACTATTTAGATTCATCGTCATCGATTGCACAATAAATGGATTAGTATTTTCAAGAAATGGAAAGTCGTATGAGATTCCATAATTTTAAATGGGGGTTGTTAACGTATTGTTTAAAAATAAGCAGCATTGGTTTTCTGAACATCAGGATGTCTAAAAATCCTATAAAAGGAATCTACTCTAATTACCATTCTAGGGAGATACGTTTATTGTTTACAAAAGATTATTATTTATCGTACAACTGAAATTTTCAGATGTAATTAAAAGTTTTCACACTAAAGATCATTCACTCAAATTTGTTACCTCAATGGGAACTTGTCAAAAGAAAATAAGAAAAGTAATTGACTCGTCAAAATGTTGAAATCTTAAGAGCCAATCTATGTTTTATTGTTCTAAATTATAATTAATTATGATTATAATTCCGAAGTATAACTGATCAGTTTATTAGCTTGAACATGAAGCGATTGATTCGGCGAAAGAATACTTTAATTGTTTCAAGCAGTCTCTGAAAAAAAAATGCGAAAACGTGTGAGTCGGTTGGTGCTCTACAGAGCAGGCTGTTTGACCAAGACCTACCAAATTCGGTAGAGTAATACTTTGGAGCGTAGTAGTGTGCATATCAGATCAACATTTTAAAAATTTTAAATAAAAAAGTTAAGGTATCCGAACACGTTCAGAGCACTTTTTTCTTAAATTGTGAAATAGAAACACCAAAATATGTTTTTTAGATTCGAATTTAATAAAGATTAATAATAGCGTATGATTTTTGAGTATAAATTATTATAAATTTACAAAATTCTTGAATTTCTGCTGCTTTTTAGAGGAAATTTCCCAAAACTTCAAACATGCTACAGGTCAAACTTTTGTAATAATTCAAATAAAACTAATACTAAAATAAACTACATACTATGGACTAGTGCTTGTACTAGAATCTTAACATTCTTTGGATAAATAAAAATTTTAGAGCTAATCGAACACTCATTATAAGATTTTTAGCAAATTTTCTATGTCATTTTTCAAATAAAAGACCATAATTTAAAAACTATTGTTACAATATACATTATTCTAGTACATTCACTAGAGAAACATTTGAAGAAAGTGTTCACAAAATTTCAGAACAATCGAATGATAATATCTTGAGTTATCTTGTTTGAAGTTGGAAAAATATGCATAAAATCTAATTTTGAGAACAATCAAATTTTAGTTTTTCCACGCTCTCAAATTATGTATCTCTAAACTTTAAAAAAAATTCCTAAAAATATACTGACATCATATTAGCTTGCAAAAAAGGAGTTTAAAAGAATTTTTGACAGGTTTCTGTCCCTTTAAATGACAACTTTCGGCTAATTAAACGCCCACTTCCGGTTTTCGGTTTGTTATAAAACAATTAATATCTCATCTTCTAATTAACGTACGACAAAAATAAATATGTTTTAGAAAGGTAAATGAATGAACTATAGAAAACATCAAAAATTTAAAAAATGGAATTTTGGTCGAAAATCGACTTTCGAACGTGTTCGGATACCTTAAATAAGATACTTTAATCATTAAGAAACTTTCTGAGATTTTGCACCCCTCTGGGTAACTATTGAATATATTACTCCCCCAAAACGATTTTTAAGCCATCTTAAATTACAGAACCTTTTCAATAATTGGAATGATAATTTCTTAGTTGATTTCCATGAAATTTTTTTTAAATTTATATTTTGATTGACAAGAAATTTCTAAAATTATTTTAAAGTATTCTCTGGGACGATGACTCTTTATCGTAATGATTTAAATTTTCAAATTTTTAAAAATTTTCATAATTATGATAAATAACTGCTATTTTTTGGACACCAATTATGCAATTTCACTTTAATATTCGCTTTTATTTTGCAGTATAAAAAAGCATTATATAAAATTTTTATACTTGTTTGCTTGAAATGTTTAAATTTGTTTCATATTTTAGTATTTAAAATTTTCCAACTCCATAATTTCCATTTGAAATAACATAGTCTTTTAAGATTTGAAACCTCCATACCAGCTTGAACTCATGGAATTTTTAGACTTTTATTTCATTTAAAAAGTTTTGTTAATTTTTGCTATTTTGCTAAAATATTTTCCCACTCTGGATTCAAAATCATGACATTTGGCTGTAACTTTGCTTGCTATTTACATATTTTAGTCTTGTTTGACTAAAACTGTAGTTATTTCCCTCAAATATTAGGACTAAAATATTTTCACTGTTCCGCCAAGTTTAATAATTGCAGATTTTTTTTCCATTTTTATAAAGTAAGGCACAAATATTCTGTTTGCTTTTTGAGTAATGCCTGGCAGTCAGGTTTTAAATTGACCGCGCTAAAAGAAGTCTGTCCTAACTAGACCATTCGGTGTTTAGTCTGTTTATAAGTAAGTTTGTTACACAGTCACGACCAAAAGCGTTGTTCGATTTCCTTCATATTTAGCATACATATTCCTTGAAGCCATAAGAAACCGCATATACATAATAAGTTTTATTTTTTGATTCCGTTTCAAGATGAGGGCATTTTAATGGTTCCAATGTGTTTGAGACACAATGAGACAGGTGAGGCAGGTTTGTATGGCAACACTAGATAAACTTTTAAAGAGTGCGATGAAAAACAGATCTTAGATTTTGTTTTAGACGTGAGCACAGAACTACTAACCAAATTTAGTAGGGATTGGAAAACAGATCTTATGTTTTGTTTTAGACGTGATCACAGAACTACTAACTAAAATTAGTATGGATTGAAAAGCAGATCTTAGATTTTTGTTTTAGACGCGAGCACAGAACTACTAACAAAATTTAGTAGGGATTTTTCCTTTGAAGTAATTACTGCTAAGATCATATTTCAGAAGAAACACAAAATATTCAAATAGTATAGTTTTCCCACTTATGAATACTGATTTTATTTTCCTGTTATGTATAATTAGTTTAATTTTTCTTTAAGTTCCAGTCTTTACTTTCTCATTGCAGTTTATTCAATTTTTGTTTCATTTATAAACAATGCTTCTTACAAATATTAAATAAAATATGAAATGCGGTACACAAACCTTTTTGCTTATTTGTCAGATTTTAAGTCAGCTAACGATGTTATTAGCTGAAATAAATATAGTTGAATTTTGTATCATTTCTGCTTTTACATTAAAATGAAAATATTAGAACAGATCACATAATTTTAATTAGATAACTGCGTGAACACAAGAAGAAACCTTGTTTATTGACAACAAACAATTCGCTTTTTCCAACATAAGAAAGACACCTTAGTGGCATAGAATTTTCTATTTTCACGGTGGGTGCTTTTGGGGGGATAACGACAAAGTTTTGCGATTTTTCGTTGTCGTTAAGCAGAGAAAAAGCACTAATTAATATCATAGGCGGTTGAAAATATCATGAGTGGCTTGCCATGATATTTTCAATTTATTATGTTCTTGAGATTATTTTTTGCCTTTTTTTGTCTTCTTTTCGACATATTGTCTTTTGTTTCTTGTATGTTTTGATATATATATATATATATATATATATATATATGTTATATTTTCAATATATACACATATTAATCTAAAAATTAAAATCAAATTACCTTATCAATAATCATACAAATGAAATACAAAAGATAGTTTGATTATAGACTATTACTACTATGAAAAAGACAACCTAGAATTGGAATTCCAACAATCTAATGCCAATCAGTATTGGGAACTGAAATATGTCGCATTAATCTAAATTTGTGGCGCCAGCCCTCTGTGAAAGCCAATTGTTGGAAAAAGGAAAAAATAGGGGAATAAATCCGCAAAATCTTTCAAGATTAGAAACGAGAAATAGATAACTTATAACATACAAATTCAATAGTTTTAATTATTGTTATGACTTGAGCATTATCCTAAAGACAGTTTCGCATTTAAAGTGAAAATATTATACAATTTTGAGAAAAATTATACACTTATTCATCTTCAGGTTTTCAGATATGTCGATTATCTTATTGTATTTAATCATTGTACTTTTAATAATACTTGGCAAAATGTTTATCCTTCAGCATTGCTTCTTAAACAAACAAACACTAATCAGTTTGAAGCAGATTTTTTAGATCTGGAAATCAAACATTTAGCTAACTTTTCTGTCGATTTATTTGATAAAAGAAAATATTTTAATTTTAATGTCAACTGACTATCCCATTGGTCTTCAAATATTTCAATTAATATTTACAGAAACATAATTCTCACTTAGTTATCTCGTATTAAGTCTATTTGCTGAGATGTAAATAAAAAATCGAGTCAATCTAAGCTTTCATTTGGTCAACTAATTTTTAATCGTATTCCGGAGAATTTTGTGCGTCGTTATCTCAAGTATTAAA
>BGPR01052257.1:292-10640 GCA_013235015.1 Araneus ventricosus
GAAACCTTGACATTTGCCTTAAAAACCGCCTCCAAGAGTGATTAATGCACACAATCGAAATTGGAAAATTGCCGTTTTGTTCCGAAATGGTACGAACAAAATGTAATTAAATGAATAATGCATGCTTTGACTGTTTTGGTCGGGGAAAAACATACGGGTTTGTCCTGAAATGAATCATTCTGGTTTTTGTGTTCATACAAATAGAAGTTATATGAAGGTGTGACGCAGTTGATTTTAATAAGATCTGATGTTGATATAAATAAATCAATTAAGGAAAAGCATTTGGAATTAAATCGTTCACACTTCTTAGTTATGGAGAGTAAAAGAGATTAAAGGGAGTTTCTCAAATTAAGACCTTGTGCTTTTCTAAAACGATTTATCTCTTTTGCTTTTAAATTGCTTTTAGAAAAAATGAACCAAACATCCCGAATAACCCGGAAATGTCTTGAAGTTTGACTGTTTGTACTAGGTTAATAAATTGTACGACATAAGTCTAGAACTTTGACTGTTTGTAATAAATTAAAAAAACTGTTCTAGATTATCCGATACTGTCTGGAATTTTGACTAATTTGTACTAGAATTTGTATAGAACTGTTCTGGATTACTCGGGTCAGTCTGGAAATTTGACTGTTTGTACTAAATTAGAAAGTTGTCCTAGATTACCTGGTACTGTTCAGAATTTTGACAGTTTGTACTAGACTAAAAACTGTCCTGAATTATCCACAACAACCTCGAAATTTTACAGTTTGTACAAGATTAAAAAAACTGTCCTGGTTTACCCGGTACTGTGTGGAATTTTGGCAGTTTGTATTAGATTAAAAAACTGTCCTGGATTACCCACAACAATCTGGAATTTTTACAGTTTGTACTAGATTAAAGAAACTGTCCTGGATTACCCGGTACTGTGTGGAATTTTGGGAGTTTGTATTAGAGTAAAAAACTGTCCTGGATTATCCACAACAATCTGGAATTTTCACAGTTTGTACTAGATTAAAAAACTGTCCTGGATTACCCACAACAATCTGGAATTTTCACAGTTTGCACTAGAATAAAAAAAAACTGTCCAGGATTATCCTGGGCAGTCTCGAATTTCTACTGTCTATTTGCACTGTTACTAATGACCCAGATTACACTGGATAGTCTAGAATTTTGTCTGTTTTAAAAATTGTCCCAGATAATCTGGGACAATCTCTAATTTTCACCGTTTGTCCCAGATCGATAAAATGTGCTATATTTGTACCGAATTTAAATTAAAATTCCGAATTGCTCCGAAATTTACTTATTAAGAAATAACTCATATTAATAAAAATAAACTAGATTTAATTTTTCAAAAGATTTGATATTTAAAGCTATTTTCAAACAAAAGCAAAGTAAAAAGGAACTTCTCCTTCCCGATTTTCGCTATGCTTTTAAAATGACTAGACGTCCTGGATTAGCTGTTTTAATCCTAATTTTTATCTCTTTGTCCAGGAAAACCTCCCAGATTAGAAAGAAATTGCCTTGATTGCTCCGTTTTTTTTTCACTTCTTAGTGAATAATTCGAATTGAAAAAGAATATAACTACATTTTTTTAAAGTTATAACTGCCGCAATAATTTTCAGTCTCAACTTGTACTATACACAGAATGGAGCCACCCTAATGCCACCGATGTGGATAAATCAGACTGAAGACTTTCAACAATGGAAGAAAAACATTAAAATAAAAATTTATATTAACAACTACAACAGTTTGAATTGTATTTCAGCAATGAAAAATATTTTTGCAAATTACGCATGAAAGTTCTTTATAATTTGTGAAAATTTAGAAAAAAAAATGGAAGACAGTTAATTTCCCATCATAGAAAAGATAATGTTTTGAATTTTAAAATGGAGTATAAATTATGTTTGTGCGATAATAATTTAATAAGAGGGTGAAAATTATAATTGTGCAATAATTTTTCAAAGCTGTTGCCAAAAAATGTCAAAATTTTGCTCCATTTTAATTAATTAAAGTCTTAATAAAAAAATTGAAAAAAATACCTCCTAGGTGCACATTATGACTCCTCAAAGCCTATTTAGCGGAATTTGGTAAATGTAAGTCACACAGTCTGTCCTGTATAGCGCCAACAGACAACCGCTTTTATTATTAGTAGAGATTTCAGAAATGGAGTTTATATTATTACCTAAATTTCTGAGGTTACTTCAAGTTTAGTTATATTGATGTGAGCGATGAATCCTGAATACTCTTCAACTTTTCAACAGAAATTTGATCCGTAATCAAATCGGCTGTGAAGTAACTTGATGGATGACGGAGTCAGTTAATATTGCATCATAAAACAGCAGGAATTTATCAAGTTGATGGATAACCAAAGATTATTCTACAGATAAATACGCACAAAAGAAACATGACTTTGTCAAGTCATTTTGTAAACACTTCCAGTTACCAGACATTTTTACTTAAATGTTATTGTTAAGTATTAAATTATTTCAAATATTTAACCATTTTCTTTGTCACCACATTTAGTAGGATGAGAATGGTCTTGAATTTTGAAAACCTTTTTAACCTTCAGAAATATTGATATTAATGGAATTTACATTTAAAAAATGCAGTAAAACTTCTATTATCCAAGCTGATTGGAAAAGTCATCACATCGGATAATCGAAAACTCGATCAATAGAGACTAAATTCAAAATCTTGTTTACTTTTCTGTCGACAAGGTTTTCCCTAACTGTTTATTTGAAATTATAAAAATAAGTTCGAAAGTACTACCATGTATTAACATTTTAACCAACCTTTTTATTAGTTATCAAACATGATGCCGCGGTGGCCTAGTGGTAAGGTCCTGCATTTGAAGCCGGAGGGTTCCAAGCTCGAAACCCGCTTCCACTGAAGATCGCCGTGTATTGGGCCTGTTGCATGCTAAATCATACGTAGGGGCCAAACACCCTCCCGCTAGTGTGGCGCGTCAGTCTGTAGACGAGGTGTCGTCTTCGTCATCTGACCGACGTTCAAAATAACGTGAACCGCCCCAAAAGAGCCCTCGTGTTGCTTCAAAACGGGGCGTTAATATAACTAAACTAGTTATCAAACTCCCTACATCTATTTTTGAATCATTTTTCTAGAAGAAGATTTGAGAAGGTTGCGGATTTTCGCTTTTCCCTTTGCATTTTCCCAATGCTTCTTTAAGGAGACATACGACTGCTAAATCTCGAAAATTTTTGATTTTATGAAAAATATATTAATTATTTCCCTGTCTTCTCTGAGCAATTTAAAAAAATCCGCGTTAAAAAATTATCATAATTATGAGAGTTATGAAGGAAAATGTATCAGCTCTTCAACGTAAACATTGAATACGGCCATATCTTTAAAGCGCTATATCTCAGAATGTGTTTTTTTATATTGAGAGCGCGATATCTCAAGAACTATTGAATATTTTTACATAAAAGTTTTACCGAATATGTATTTTGCTATGTTCTAAACATTGAACCACATTTTTGTACATATTTCTCCAAAGAAGTTTTTGGGGGGTTAGAAAAGTTGAAATTTTGACTATTTTTAACATTTTTATTTTAAATTGGTATACAAAATAGAAATTAAATTTAAATGTTAATAAATTGAGGTCCAGTTTCTTAAACAGACTATTTGGATTACTTAGACACCCAAAATATTGTGTTTAGATAAACATTTTATACGTCATCATGCGCGCAAAGTGACTATCTCATTTTTTAGAATTAAAAATATAAAATAGAAAATTAATTTAAAAAATTTTAAAAAATTTAATTTCTATTATACATTAGAAATTAAATTTAAATGCTAATAAATTGAGGTTCAGTTTCTTAAACAGACAATTTGGATTACTTAGACACCCAAAATATTGTGTTTAGATAAATATCTTATCCGTAATCATGCGCGCAAAGTGACTATCTCATTTTTTTCCCAAAAATTCTACCCATATTTATTACTTTGTCAGATAAATACATACCAATATAAAGGTTTGAAAATGTGCGTACTATAAGAGAAAGAGCAGATGTTTTTCTAGAAAAAAAATTAAGCTTGTGAATTGCATTGTTTGAGAGATATAATGTATCGAATTTGACAGTTTTGCACCATTTTTTTTTAGTTTTAAAATTCGTATGCCCCCTTAAGAATGTTCTCAAAGGAATATTTTCACTCACTCAACAACGAGAAGTTTTCAGGCACTTTTATAGCGCCATGTTTTCGAGAAAATGGATGGAATTTATTCATTTCTATTGAAATACATAAGAACGGAACCGTGTTTTTATTTTTCCCTTTAAATAACTTCTTAAGTCATTGAAGATCACCTCCCTATAACGAAGTTTTACACGACTTCGCATCGTAAAAACCGGTCAAATGCCAATTTCGAGACCCCTCTCTGAAACATTTGGTGATTTTATTAAAAAATGTATGTTCTACTGTACGATTTTCTGGTACCGGCTCGATTAATAGATGAATCGGTTGATAAGTTGAAGTCCGAATAATCGAGATTCTATTGTATATACTTTTCTTTCTATGCTTCAGGTATTAATGATTCTACGATAATTTCGTATAATGTCATGATTCTTCCACAGAGAATGCAAAATCTCCGTTGCAACTTTGTGTCCCTGAACCTTTAAATAACTTCTTAAGTCATAGAAGATCACCTCCCGATAACGAAGTTTTACTCGATTTCGCATCGTAAAAACTTGTCCAATGCCAATTTCGAGACCCCTCTCTGAAAACTTTTGTGATTTTATTAAAAAATGTAATGTTTATAAACATTACATTTTTTGATGATGCCGGTGCCAGAAAATCGTACAGTAAAACTACTGTACGATTTTCTGGTACTGGCTCGATTAGTAGAAGCTTCGGTTGATAAGTTGAAGTGCGAATAATCGAGATTTTATTGCATCTACGTTTCTTTCTATGCTACAGGTATTAATGATTCCACTATAATTTCGTATCCTGCCATGATCTTCCACAGAAAATGCAAAATCTTCGCTGCAACTTTGTGTCCCTGAACCTTTAAATAACTTCTTAAGTCATTGAAGATCACCTCCCGATAACGAAGTTTTACACGACTTCGCATCGTAAAAACCGATCCAATGCCAATTTCGAGACCCCTCTCTGAAAGATTTTGTGATTTTATTAAAAAATGTATGTCCTACTGTACGATTTTCAGGTACCGGCTCGATTAATAGAAGCCTCGGTTGATAAGTTGAAGTCCGAATAATCGAGATCCTATTGTATCTACTTTTCTTCCTATGCTACAGGTATCCATGATTCCACTGTAATTTCGCATCCTGCCATGATCTTCCACAGAGAATGCAAAATCTCCGCTGCAACTTTGTGTCCCTGAAACTGGCGAACAAAAAAACACTGTCGACCGTCACTCAATATGTGACAGGGATCCTTTTTCATCGGTCTGGAATTCTAATTATATCTCTTTCGGTGTCAGATGTCGACAAGGTCGCGTTCCGAACCGGTGAACCATCGCTTAATTAATTACCCTAATTGCAAGTTCCGTCCGTACTGCTATCGGATGTCCATCGTGCTAAACTCACTTCAAAATATCCCAAAAGTATGTTTGTGTACTTTGTTGTCTAGAGGTTTTTTACTCTACTGAGTGGATAGATAAGCTCAGGTCCTTCGGTCAGGAAGCAAGGCCTCTTCCTTATGGATAAAGGTTGAAACTTGAGTAAATCTCATATCAGGATCTGCGTGCTTACTTAGAAACCGTTCAGACATAAGTTTTTACTCTACAATTCAATTATCAGATCTATTCTGAAGTCTATTTCACCTACATGGTTTTCAACATCGATTGACAATTTTGGGAAATTGCAAGCCTTAAAATATGCATTATCGTCAGATAGTTAGATCGCAAGTACTAAATACGTGATATCTCCAAAAATAATCGACGTATTGTGATAAATTTTATACCCACATGCTCAATATTATTACACAGCTAACAGTAAAATATCACGACAAAAAGGAGTACATTTTATCAGATATTTCAATAAGACTAAAATAACCTGAACATGACACCCGATATTTTCAGAATTATCCGACTAATATAGAGGGTGACCACCCCTCACAGCTTTACGAGTGTTTGGGCGGGTCTTCCATATTGAAAGTGAGGTTCTTTCTTAACCCCTTAAGTAGTATGCCCGGAAATTTTTCTTGCATCGAATTATCACAATTTTAAACTTATAAGCTGAAACAAAGTCATTCACAGATGTTACAATTAGGTGCAAAAATTACGTGGGATACATAAACATACCCCAGAGTGTGGTATAAGTACCCGTGGGGGAAAGCGAAGGACTAGTTGGGGATACGGGAAATCAAAGTCGGTAATGGCGGAAACAAGAAAACATAAGGAATTAAAAAAAAGTTTTGTTTCCGCAAGTTAATACTTGCTTTACCACTTGAATACTTTATTGACTATACCACTTGAAAAGTTGATTATTACAGAGCGTAATTTCTAGCGAGCCTTATAAGTTAATGCGAAATTATTAAAATACTGATTTCATTTGTTTCGGCGTTGAACTAATACTATTGTAAAAGCGCAATAAAATGTAAAATAACAAACAAGTCCATCAAATGCTATTAATTCGGGTCATTTGACTCTTAAGCTAACATAAGCCCTTAACATTATTGATAAAATCTTCTTCGGTTGGTGAAGGGGGACGATATGACAGTAGGGGGTAAGCGAAATTATAAAGATTTGCAAGGGGTGCACCAGGGAATAAACTGGAACCCCTGCGCACGCCAGGGAATAATTGGAAACCCCTGTGTTAGAGGATGGTAGTCAACTACACTCGCTCTCCAGATGATGATGCATCGAGGACCACACTGTGTACTGAATTTCGAAGAGGACATTACCTAATCTTCCTATATCCAAGGATGGTGTTCCTTGCTCCATGAAAAAAGGGCTCGTTTCTGCGATGTTTCGAGCGGAACGAAAACCATCGATTTCCTTCTCAAGCCATTTTCCCATAATCAGTTTTTCGACGATCCACGTGCGTCGTTAGGGATTTGTTTCCGGTCTCAATTAAAGATGCACTGTTCTCAAGATGCATACACAATCTGCACCACCCCGTAGGAACTATACTGAGATAACCGTCCATCAACTCGCTGGCCTTTGATGTCCGAGCACACGAGTATGGACGGATTGTATCGAAGACCACACTGTACACTGAATTTCGAAGAGGACATTACCTAATCTTCCTATATTCAAGAATGGTGTCCCATGCTCCATGAAAAAAGGGCTCGTTTCTGCGATGTTTCGAGCGGAACGAAAACCATCGGTTTCCTTCTAAAGCCATTTTCCCATTATCAGTTTTTCGACGATCCACGTGCGTCGTTAGGGATTTGTTTCCGGTCTCAATTAAAGATGCACTGTTCTCAAGATGCATACACAATAGGGTGGATCGAAAAGTATAGGAAAAAAAAATTTTTTTTGAAATTCTTTTTGGCATGGGGCGGGAAAGTTGTGTCTATATTATATATATTAGTATATATAATTTTTTTTATTGAAATTCATTCATATCTTCCGGTGCCCCAAGCGCCTCAAAAATAGTTAAAAATTGAATTTTTTATGAAAATTTACAATTTTTTTTGTTTTGTTTTGAAATTATTTTTGGCATGGGGTGGAAAAGTTGTGTCTTAGGTATATTAGTTTACATATATTTTTTTATTTAAATCCATTCATATCTTCCAGATCCCCAAGTGCTCCAAAAATAGTTAAAAATGACATTTTTGGGGGGAAATATATAAAAAAATAATTTCAAAATTTCCTTTAGGGAAGGGTAAGAAAGTTTTGTTTTGGGTATATTAATTTGCGTTTTTTTATTATTATTAAAGTTCATTCATATCTTCTGGTGGCCTGAAAGCCCCCCAAAAAGATAAAAATTGACATTTTTACAAATATCTATTAAAAATTGTGAATTAATGAAAAATATTTGAAAAATTGGCAGATTATTCAAGTATTAAAGTGTAAACTTATAAATAATTATAATTTTATAATAATACATGAAGTATAAATTTAATAGTCAAAGCAATAAATCACATAACTTATAAAAAGTGAACTTAATCATAGATTTTTTAATTCTATTAATTTGAAGATTTACATATTTCTAAAGGATGTAATCCTTTTCGTATTATAATGCTTGATAAGACTTCTTGATTGTATCCTATTCAATATGAAGCCGTGTCTCTTCTCTTCTCCATATACACTTTCCGACGCTTCAGACGCTATGAGAAAACACCTTTCTACAGCTTGGGTATGGCATGGATATTTTGACCATTCCTCTGTCTAACTTTTACCATGTTCTCTATTTATTTAAATGGCACATTCATCAAAAGAGGTGGTTCAAATGTCCAACTCGTTGCCAGTTAATAAGTGCAAAAAGATCCTTTGCTTTAAAATCTATTTTTGGTACTTGAAAAATTCTTATTCTGATAATCCTCTGTTTTCATATCTAGCACAAATTAGTTTTCGTAGTGCTAAAGACCTTATATTCTCTCTGTTATTTGTGAGAATTGACAATAGCAAATTTTCTGGATGACAAAAGAAGCTATTTCGTTTAATAAAAGTGTGTACTATATTTCTTAAATTGGGTCCCAAATATCTAAAAAATGAAATAAGTCTCCAAATATGCAGCGCTCCTTCTGTTATGGAGGGATTTGTCTTGACATGGAACCATACAGTTTGCATATACCTTCATAATATATGCTACAAGAATAATAAGATTGTCAGATAGTTTTTCTGTGACTACATATAACCTTAAAATTCTACCTGCAATTGTTAGCCACCTTGAGTGAGCAACTGGACCAGGCTTTCTTAATGTCAGGTCAGAATAACATTCACCACGTGATATCGCTAGGCAAATATCATATAGATATTGCTGATCATTGCTGAGAACCATTCTATCTATATTATCTGGCATATTCTCCACATTTATTGAAGAAAAAGTAGCTACAGGTAGTTCCTCGTAGGTTTTGATTGCTTTACGAAGTGGTCGACAAAATTCTTTAGGACCAGCTGTTGCCCATCCAAAGAATTTAGTAGATGACGGAGGGGTAACTCATTTGTTTGAAGCAAACAAATTCACCATTGTAATGGTCTATTGAGGCAAGTTCCATCAAGCGAATAATACCTCCCTTGTGCCCAGTATTAACATTTGTTCCATCGCCTCCAAATACTGTTAGCCCATTTAATCGCATATTATGTGTTCCAAAAAATTGAGTATTGCTTCTTTTATGGCTTTAGCTCCTCCTGTTGCAGCAGTAACATGTCCGATATACACAGGTAGGTTCGTTTACAAGAGTGTAATGCTCCTCTTTCGTGGTCTTTGGGTAGTACCTTGTGTCCTTCTTAATTAGCACTTTTGTGTTTTCTTTCCTCCCATCGAAATATAATCCGGTTAAAAGAGACAAAGACACTGTTAACTTAGTAGACTTTGCAACTGCATTTTAAAGCTTTTTACGCTGTCTACGAATTTTATTGCGATCTACCACATGCGAAGCCTCGCCTTCGTGTACAATTCCAATGTCTTGTAGAACAACACTGGCAAATAAAGTAGCTGTTCTATCTGAAACTCCGTATCGATCACATTCCATTGCTAAGGTAAGGAAATCTAAACGATTTTATGATTGATATTCCAAGGTAATTACATCCGTATCTGTATACAAGGACGAAGACATAGTGTTGAGCTCAAGCAGCTCCTTTGATTGAGCATGAGCAGCATCAGTTTTAACCATTTTGCGTTTTATTCTTTTGTCTTCCATCTGTTTTCGTTTTTCCTTTTCTCTTTTTTCATTAGCAATTACTTCCACTTCTCCAATAACCATTTTTCTTTCTAACATTCGATCTTTTATAAACAATCACTTAGCAAGTGAAATGTTCATGTCTTCTTGAAATTTACATTTATCGAAATTTGTACACTTACAAAATGTGATATCGAACAAACACGATATTTTTTCAGTACGATAATTTTCCAATTTTTGTTGGTATTTTTTATCATTCCTTCGCCCTCTCCTCTACGTTTCTCCTTGTAAAATCGTTTCTTTAACTCATTTTTAATTTTTGATTTTTAATTCGAAATTTGCATAAAAAATGTTTTTTTTTGCAAATATTTAAGCGTTTTGGGGCACCGGAAGATATTAAACAAAGTTGAAAAATTTTGCATATATTCTAATACACTTAAAAGACAACTTTTGCACCCTATGCCGATTATTTTATACAAACTTTGATTTTTCGATCCACCCTAATACACAATCTGCACCACCCAGTAGGAACTTTACTGAGATAACCGTCCATCAACTCGCTGGCCTTTGATGTCCGAGCACACGAGTATGGACGGATTGTATC
>BGPR01052258.1:0-10458 GCA_013235015.1 Araneus ventricosus
ATTGCAGAAATAAGAATCCGTATAAATAAAAAGATCTGGTAGAAATTATAAGGATTTACATTCCTTGTTAAAAATTCTTTACTTTAAGCTAGTTCTAATTTTTTTTTTCGAAAGTCGAAATTGCAAACGATAAAACTCACTCCCTTTAGTCTAATAATATTCTTAAGTTATAACATGCATTATCATTTTGGCCTGCAACTATTAATTCAGTTTCGAATTATGTAAACCTTTCATTAAATCCTTTACATGCACATCATTGTCAAAAATATTAAAATGTCATTAAAGAACAATTTATAGCCATGCTTATTTTTTGCATAATTCATTAACAGTTTCTTTTCCTCTTTCGAGAAACCTTATAGCTCATTTTTACAGTTTGTTTGAAAACTCGACTTAATAAATGATAAAAACTTCTCTCTCTCTAAAATGTTTATATTTAACTTCATTTAAATTTTTTTGTACCTTCTAGTTATTTTCGGCCTATGAGAAAAAAATAAATTATATGTTTAATTTGATATATTAAACCTTTTATTAATTTCATTTAGTGTTTCTTATATATTTTACCTTGAGTTAACAAGAAATATTAAAGTAGAAATAAAGAACACCTCATGATTGTAATAATTGACAATAAATAAATATATGGATTCGCTGTCTTTTGTTCCATGAGAAAGCCATTTATATCTGCACATTCTTCAAATATTCTTTAAAATTAAAAAAAGGGATAAAGGTTTCTTATCTGCTTAAATTCTAAAGATGTTACATCATTTCCCTTGCCTTTGTTTCTGTCTGAGAACCTTAATTGAATTAAAGAGTAGATTTTAGAAAAAGTTAAGCCTTTAATTAATTGCATTAAGGAAATTATTTCTTACGGTATATTGCGTTAACAAAAAATATAAAAACTAAAGTTAACTAAAATATAAACATCGAGAATAAAAAGTATATGAAATAAAATTATAAATAAATTCATATAAACACATATAACTTTAAGAAAATTTTGTTATTTAAAGTTTTAAACCTTCTTTTAAAGTTCTTTACTATAAGCCTATTCGATTTTTTTTTAATTCAAGGCAGCGAACGACAGAAATTTAGAATTCTTTTTGTTCATATTTCAGAAACGCTAAACTTCTTTTTTCTATTTTCCCTTTTACCTCTAAGACTTTACTAAATTGTGGACTAATATTTAGAATTAATTAATCTTTTTCTCAAATATATACTATGCGCATTTTTTATTTTACTAAACAAAAAGAATAAAGAAAGTTAAAAAATATTTAAAAATAATTTAATTATTATAATTATACTATAAATTGCCGAAATATGAATAGGATAAGCATTTTTCTAAAAATATTCTTTATTGTGATAACATTTGTTTCACTTCCTTTTAAAAGTCTAAGCAGCAGACGATAAAGTTCAGCTTTCTTGTCAACTGAATTTGTGCTATTTTTCTTACCATTCTATTCACTCCGCCAGCGTTAATCGAATGCTAAAACATTTATTAAATACATTAAACAAAATTTTTTTCGCACAATTTTAGAAAGAAAAGTATTCACGATCAGCTCATAAATATATAAAATTATTTGAAAAATGTTCAGCTAAGATGTTTATTTTTTAAACTCTTTCTTTTATGGTCATTTATGATTTTTTAAGTCATAAACAGCAAACGAAAAAATTCCAGTCTTTTATTATGCTCCAACTTCGTTAATGCTGAGCCATATTTCCCATCAACCTTTTCGGTCTGCGAGCATAAATGCGCATGAATTTTTAAGAGGTGTATCGTCGTTGTATAAATCTTAAACTACCTACAGAGCAAGGTCTCCTTGTTTCTGCGATCATGTAACCCTTTTCTTCACTTCACTTTACCAGGCGGGTGGAGTGTAATCGTTTTCTGCATTTCCTGTGCAGGGTAATCAAGATTTTGGTTCTTCCATTCGAGATCACCGTCTCATATTTTATGGATTTTGTATTTCTTTTCCAAGGGAAATGAGTTACTGTTAAGGGAAGTTTTGAGACTCTTCACATGAATAAATCATTTCGACTCGAAGTATTCCATATAGAAGTTCGAATATGCCATATAGGAAAGCAATTTAGAAAAATGTTGGATTTATATTGGAGAGTTTGAATAAAGAGTTTGCATATATCTTGGAGCAAACTTTTTGAGTGCATTTTATGTTTCGTATTTAAACACAAGTGTGCTAATAAGTCAAATACTGTACTGATTCTAATGGGATGTTTTATTATTTTTTTTCGTTTTAAATAAAGTTTTCGACATTTAAATAAGATCCTACAAGTATTTAAATTAAGAGCAGGCATACTATATTTACCTTAAATAAAAGTTTCATTTTCTTACTTTGATAAAGTAGGTGTTTCATTCAGATATTGTCTTTTGAATGATGTTTACTCTTTCGCTGAAATTCTGAGTAATGATAAATGGAAAAGCATATTCAATGGAAATGAATTCGACTAGGTATTGTAACGAATCTGTAATACCGTTTCTCTGCCGTGTAAGTTTTATGGTAGGAAAGACAGATTTACAGATATTTTTACTGGAGCCAATGACGATCGACCTTGGTGACAAATTTGGCGACTTTAGTGACAGAATAAAGGTTCTAGAAAATACAATAATTACGACCCTGTCACTCTTAGGATCCAAGATATCTAGATTCTTCTAAAGAATTCCATGTGACGTCATGCCTTATCGAAAAGCTATATATACCGGAGGTGCCCAAATGAGTTATTTCTTTGGAATCTCTCTTTGGAGTTTGTTCGCAGCGCGAGTTGGTCAGCTGCTAGACGCTAAACGCTACTGATAGTGCTATTTCCATTATTATTGGTGATTTTCTGTCTGCTTGTGCTGTTAATTTCTACAAGTACTGTTCTTTGTGTGTTCAACGTGTTTTCTGAAACATTAGTGGAATAAAGCGTGGTTTCCCATTACACAGCTTGTTGGACTACATTCAACGTACACCACCGGGCGATTTTCGTAACAATATTAACCTTACTCTAGGAAGTAAAGAATATTTACATCACCTAGGAAATAAAATTCCGAAACATTCATTCAAATCTAAAATGTATGAAGAATTTAAATAAAATCACAATTTATGCTTAGAGTATATCCATCAGCGTCTCATGCTTTTACGACTGATGTTTTGACAGCCAGCTATTTGATGAAGAAATTACTTTCTACTTTTTCGCACACGAATAACAGTGAGTGTATTTTTAAAAAAATATTTTGAGATATGGAGGAATGTTAAAAGCGTCAAGGGAAATCTTCATCAGACGAGAAAATTGACTATCAAATATTATACCAAGAAAATATTAGGTTAATACATGTTACTAATTGTTAATATTTTATAGTTTTCATAAAGTTTTTGTAACCTAAGGTTTTAAAAGTCGGCAAAGAAATATTAGTATTAACTCCTATTTAGAAAATCTTTTTTTTCGTGGAAGATTAAATAATTAAGAAAACTTTATTCGTATATACCTCAAAGAAATAAATAAATTCAAGGGTACTTTTTTAAGAAGACGATTCATTCTTTAATTTTTGAATTCCATATATCTACCTTAATCGCTGATTGAAAATATTCTAACTACTTTTTTCCGTTTAAATTTATGAAAGTATTTTCATAAATTTAATGTCGATCAAAAATTCAAATGTCGTGATAAATTCAAATGTCGTTCAGTGTTTGAATTAGTTATTCAAGAAGAAATCTGAAGCTAAAAAGCGAAGATTGCGAAAATCATGATTACTGTTTGCATTTCATTTGATAGGCAAATAAAAAAATATAGTTTGGAGATCTGTTTTTAAAATAGTTCAATCACTGAGACAAATTAAATGTTAGACGGTATTTGGGATTTCTTTTTTATTTCAAGTAAAAAAATACTGCTTATTAAAAAAATTTTCGTTTTGAAAATCACTGCGGACTAAAGACATAGTTTTTGCTTTATATTTGAGTACACTACAAATTGGGTTTGATTCGCAATCCCCAAGACATGTTGAAATGGAATGACAGTTTCGCATTCCAGTTTGAGAAATTTGCAACCCAAATTGATTTTTAAGCTTGAGGCTTAGGATCCTTAACGACTTTTACGAGATTCCTACGTAAATTTTTCTTGGGGGTTTCTTGCGTTTCTTTTGCTACGAATGGAAGTTTAATGTAGGTGGTTTATGATGTTCCGAAAAACAAAATATCCTCCTAAATTTGGCTTTTTTCCTCTGTTTCAATTTGTTTCCTCTAGGGCAATTTAACTTTGAACAGGAAAGCATCTTGAATTCCATCTTATGCTAATTTGAAATGTTCTGTGCCTTCCATAAGAGGAATGTTGGACGTTTCAATTTGATACTGAAAATTCTGACTGAACATTTAAGTATTTTTAAAATTAGACACGAAAAGTATTTTCTTGGGAAAATGATGAAAACTCTGATCAAAATCACACTGATTTAATATCGACGAAAAGGTGAAAATAACTTGATTAGTTTTGATTGATTTACTATTCTCCCGGTATTACTATTTCTCCCAGTGTGTAGGAACAGAATTAGCGTCTCACTTTCTAAAACGTTTGAATTTAATTCCTCTCTTCGTTTACGAGTGCTTTAGAATTGTCTGTAAAATATAAATGCATGTGGAAAATAGATCGTTTAAAGCTCTAAATATGAATGGGGAAAGATACAGAAAGTGCAGAATTTTTTTTTTCGGAAGAAAAGTGAATATTTATACAGACGAAAGAAACTGCGTCATACTCTCACTTTTTTTTATTTAATTGTTTTTCAAACTTCTGGCGAAGTGTCCTGTCCCTGCCAAGTCATGACCTGGAGTTAATGAGCTCACGACTGGAAATAATTTTTAATTTTATTCGGCAGCCAGAATCATAATATATGCACCGTTTCCTTTAAATTAAAAACCTCCTGTCGACAGGGCAAAAGATGAAGGTATATTCCTTTTTATCTGCATTAAGGTTATTAAATTACTTAAACAATCGTTAAACAAATACAATTAAACAGGGCTGCATCTTCGGCGTGTTAGTTTAATGCCCCGTTTTTGAAGCATAATGAGGACTAATTTAAACCGGACTTCATAATTTTGATAGCCAGGACGCCACTTGAAAAGACACCCCCTTTCCAAGCCCCTGAGCCACGTCAACGGAAAGAAGGTTAACCTTGATAGATTCCAGTACACACGCTGGATCCTCTATGGTATCGAGTAGAGTTCCTTACACATCGATAGTTCAACTATCGATAGTTTTCCCAAACTATTGATAGTGTCAAAACTATGGATAGCTTTCTCGCCCGCAGGACTATCTATAGGCGGTCTTCCAGTCGATTGTTCTGAAACTATCGATAGCTTTAAAACTATCGGTAGTTATCGATAGGTTAAGTGCCTGTCGATAGTATTGCCCGAGTAACAGTATCGATATTATCGAGAAAGTCGATGCTGTCGATTGTTTAAGTCGATAGTTCCGCAAATCCGATACTCCGATTTCTCTTCGATAGTAACGATAGTGTATCGATGCTTAAGGAACACTAGTACCCAGGAGCCTCCGGGTTCGAGGCTGAGATTCTACCACGTCACAGCAGTATCTTCAGGATTACGAACAAAACTTAAAAGTATTGCGATTTTATTATCTACGAGCAGCGTTGTCAACTCTTAACTTCTATGGTAGACAGCTATTAAAAACTTTTAATACAAAAGTTGTTCATTATGATGACGGGATTATTCCTGAATTATCTTTCTATCTTCAGCAGTTAAGGAGTTCTAGGAAAATATAAGTTTCAACTATCGATAGGTTTGTTTTTTTAAAAAACCATATAAGCACAAATGGCTTAAGGTACATAAATAAATCAATTATGACAATTTAAAGCGACACTCTGTGACGACACCAAAAAATTACTATAATGAATGTCTACTAAATACATTATGTGCATTTTAAAAAGGATATAAAATTAAATATTTAATAGAACATTGAATTAATGTAAACAATTTGCAATAATACAATTCAATTAATCAGGCAATACACATTGTAACGTATCTAATTATTAATCATGAATCAGAAATTACATAATTTGAAATAGATTCAAAATTTGATGTATAATCCATCGGATAAATTCTAATACAGTGTAGAAACCAGCGAGAGTGAGCTCCTCTAAACTTTCGTATACTCCATAGTAAAAGTGTCATTCGTTGCTCTCCCCCCAATAAAAATTACAAACCTTCGGTAACGACATGAGTTCAAAGATTTTATGGAACGTTTTGAAATATAAAATTTTATTAAAGATATCACTTACTCACTCGCCACGCCTACACCAGGCGTTTCATCTCGAAATAAAATTTTAGGGATTGCCATAATTTCTGCTGCTCTTATCTCGCCTGGTTTGGGTTTGACCACAATTTTCTTTGATCTTCGTAGACCGCGCCACAGCGAACGGAAACCGTACTGTAAACAACCGCTTGGCCTCAGCTTACTATCGCCAAGCGGCAGTAAACTGCGCCAACATAATGGCAATTTGCAATTTGAACACCTTTTTTTAAACTGATTGAAATCAAGGTTGGACACAAGTCTACAATCAAGGTTAGAAGACCGTGTATCAAATTTCATTTATCTAAGTCATTGCATTTAGGATTTATAGCGTTTACAAGCATGCTATTATACCTACCGACACTCAGTCAACCCTTTGAAGGATTTAGTTCAAAATTTCATACAGATTTACATTACTGATGATAAAACTCTGTACCAAATTTTATCTTTCTAGCTATTTTAGTTTTTGAGTTAACGTGTTCACATGAACACGGACAGACAGACTTCCCTTGTACGGATTTAGTCCAAATTTTGGAAGAAACCTTCAAATTATGTGTAAAGATCGCAGACCAAATTTCAACCCTGTAGCTTTAATAGTTTTTTAGTTATCGGGTTCACAGACAGACAGACACAATTCCAAAATTGTGTTTTTCGGACTCAGGGAGGTCTAAAACGTGAAGATTAATAAAAATCTCGAGTTCGAATTTTTTGACGATTACAATACCCTCTCTTTTACTCACTTCGTATACGAGAAATTAAAAAACTCCGAAGAATTATTGTGCAAGGAATCTAAAATGAAAACTCTTCTTTGAAACATTAAGGACATGAAATAACAAAGTTGTTATTTGACAGAAAATTTTTCGAGCAATAGCCATTTCAAAAACGATGATTGCAAATATATTGTAACAGTTAAAAGATGCTTACGAAAGATTTATGAACTAAGTGAATTCCGACTTAAGCAAAATAGTTATCGTTAAATAAATCGCCAGGTCAGTGTACGGTGTGACAGTCCAACAAGGAGGATAATGGAGAAAGACGCTTTATTCACGAATATACCGGAAAACACTAAGCACAGGAAACAAGAAAAACAGCACTTGACCAAATTAGCAACACAAACAGACAGCAGATTCCAAAAGCGTTCGCACTCCAAAGGCGATCAAAGATGATTATCATCATCTCAGCACCTCCGGTTTTTATAGCCTTTCCGACAGTTTGTGACGTCACATAGAATCATCTAGAGCATTCTGTATAACTACGCTCCTAATAGAGATAGTGAGAAAATTCTAGCATTTTCGAGGGCTTTCATTTTGTCCTCAAAGTCGTCAAATTTGTCGCCAAGTTCGGGTGGTCGTTGGCTTCCATTCCCGCGGCATCCCATAGAATCTCTCTAAATGTCTCTTTTCAACCATATGACTAACACTGCTGGAAAGCGACATCATAGGTTCGCAACAGTATACATATGGAGGGCTCAGAGTTAAAGTGGACCAAGTGCATGAAATTTATTTCGGAGAAAACAGCTCTCAATGTTTATCAGCTGTATTTGAAACAACGTTGACTTCGGATTTTTCTTGGTGCTTGTTAGCTACAAATTGAACTATGGATTTGAATCCACATTACACCGGAAATATAACATCTCTACACTACCCACGAGAATGTTAATGTAAAATGGACAAATCATGGATTTGGTCCACAGTTGCTCTGAATCCTCCATATCATTTTCTAAAACTAAGAATTAATTATTTGTTATTAATTTATATTGCAACTTTTATGTCAAAGCCAACACCGAGTGCTCTCTAAAAGGATTGACTGTCATAAGAAATAATGATTACAAGCAAACAGTTGAAGAATAAATAAATCCTTACAATGAGCTACAACGTTAGTAATTTAATATTCTTAAACCTTTAATGCCACGACTCTTATACTTATGAAATTTAATGAATCAACTAAAATGCATTAAACTGAAGAATTTCCTGTTTCGATTCTAGCGATAACCCATCCAATTACGGCGAACAACTTATAAATGGAGATGATTCTTTAAAGCAAGAATCATCTCCATTAAAAGTATTAGGTAAATACTTTTCGTTGCCTTGGTGGTTCTTTACATGCAATGAAGGAATACTTAATACTCCTTTGAGACCTTAAATGTTTTTCTGAAGAGACTAGAAATTCTTCGCTGTGAAATACTGATTAATGGAGGCGATACTCAAAAAGAAGATCTTTAACTGTTCATAAATTTTATACATGAATGAATTTTGAGTCTTTAAAAGTAGTAATTCTTCTATTTATCTCCTTCTTCTTTTGTTAGAAAATATGAAGCAAAAAATTAAAATTATTTCAATCAGTGAAAGAACTGTTCTCACTGTTACAAACAATAAAAACATGATGCACAATGGATTCAAAATTTGAAGAGGCACATGTCACTTGCCCCTTGTAATGGAAGAGTTTTGTATTTTGTTAATTTGCATTAAAGTAGGACTTCCACCCCAACTACTGACTTCCGGTGGTAATGCTAAGTCAACGGAAATCTTCAAAATTTCAACTTTGTTTTGAATTTGTTACTTAATGTTTAAAGTAGAGTTTTCTAATGTTATGGTTTAAGAATATTTTTAAAATATTAAATTCCATGTCCCTACTGCTGTAACTCTAAATGTTTACTTAAAATAATAGCTTAATTTTGTGAAAAGGCTGCCATAATTGTTCGTTATCGCTCTGTTTGGAAAATTCTAAGGATTATTTGGCGGTTAAATTTTTAACCATGCGATTTAGCTAATTATACTCGTTCCACTTTGAATTTAGCCATTTTCAGAGCTTATTTTTAAACCGATTTAGGTAAAATGGATTACACAAACTCAACGAACACAAAATTCAACGCTTTGTGTACTAAAGAAAGAACTGATTCGAACTTTGCACTTAATACAGTTTCCAAAAAGATTTGGCGATTTCTTAAATACCGGAAAACGGTCTGTGAATCAAAAAGAAACAAACCAAAATACTCACACGTATGAGCATGAATTGTTTGTTCATCTTTCTTCAGTTATAACGGCTGAAACCGCGACGGGGAATGCTATAATTAATGTAAAATGAAAACTAATTTAAACAGGAGAACCAGGTGGTCACCAAAGGCGGCTAGTACTTATATAAATGCTGCTATCAAAACGAGATGTTGCATAATAGCACTGAGAATTTAATCGTAGTCTCTATGAAAGTATTAAAAAAAACTCTGCTAATTATCTCTGGGCGAGTTTTCTGGTTTGTTTATTTTGGATTCACAGACCGTTTTTCGATAATCCTCCGATTTAAGCAATCGCCAAATACATGTGGATATTATATCAAGCACCAGTTCGAATCAATTACTTTCTGAGTTCACAGAAAGTTGAATTCTGTCTTCTTGGAGTTCGCGCAATCTTTTCTATTTAAATCGGTTAAAAGAAGCTCTGAAAACGGCTAAATTCCAAATGGAACAATTGTAATTAGCTAAATTGTTTGGTTGAAAATTTGACCGCCAGGTGATTATCTAAATCGTATGATTAAAAATTTAACCGCCAAACAAGCGTTAGAAGTCGACAAAAAGAGCGATAACGAACAATTATGGCAACCTTTTCGCAAAATTAGGTTCTTATTTTAAGAAAACATTTCGAGCTATAGCAGCGGGAACATGAAACTTAATATTTTCAAAGTATCCTTAAGCCATTTATTAAGATCTTCAAACATGGTGCTGAAGTTTTGAAGATTTCCATTGACGTAGCATTACAACCGGAAGTCGGTAATTATGGTGGAAGCCCTACTTTACTGTAAATAAACAAAACAGAAAACTCGTCCATAAAAATAGGCCGACAAAACTTAAACTACCACGAAGAAAGGTGTTTAATTCAAGAAATAAAAATGACTCCTTTCCATCTCCATTTATAATGTGATCAAATTTCTTTACCTTTTATAATATTTGCTGATACACAGATATCTACAGTTTCAATCAAACAAAAAGAATACAAAGATTTCAAAATTAGTTTGAAAGAAACTTTTTTTTAAGGAAGCGAATCATTGCCCAAAAAGAAAAAGACTGCTCGCAAAAAGGGGGGGGGGAACCCGCTTTAAAAGAAAGAAAAACTCACCATTATTAACCGAATGAATACAAGACGTGTATTTTATGTTTATGCTTAAGAGCTGGCTTTAATT
>BGPR01052259.1:0-10640 GCA_013235015.1 Araneus ventricosus
TTTAATACTTGAGATAACGACGCACAAAATTCTCCGGAATACGATTAAAAATTAGTTGACCAAATGAAAGCTTAGATTGACTCGATTTTTTATTTACATCTCAGCAAATAGACTTAATACGAGATAACTAAGTGAGAATTATGTTTCTGTAAATATTAATTGAAATATTTGAAGACCAATGGGATAGTCAGTTGACATTAAAATTAAAATATTTTCTTTTATCAAATAAATCGACAGAAAAGTTAGCTAAATGTTTGATTTCCAGATCTAAAAAATCTGCTTCAAACTGATTAGTGTTTGTTTGTTTAAGAAGCAATGCTGAAGGATAAACATTTTGCCAAGTATTATTAAAAGTACAATGATTAAATACAATAAGATAATCGACATATCTGAAAACCTGAAGATGAATAAGTGTATAATTTTTCTCAAAATTGTATAATATTTTCACTTTAAATGCGAAACTGTCTTTAGGATAATGCTCAAGTCATAACAATAATTAAAACTATTGAATTTGTATGTTATAAGTTATCTATTTCTCGTTTCTAATCTTGAAAGATTTTGCGGATTTATTCCCCTATTTTTTCCTTTTTCCAACAATTGGCTTTCACAGAGGGCTGGCGCCACAAATTTAGATTAATGCGACATATTTCAGTTCCCAATACTGATTGGCATTAGATTGTTGGAATTCCAATTCTAGGTTGTCTTTTTCATAGTAGTAATAGTCTATAATCAAACTATCTTTTGTATTTCATTTGTATGATTATTGATAAGGTAATTTGATTTTAATTTTTAGATTAATATGTGTATATATTGAAAATATAACATATATATATATATATATATATATATATATATCAAAACATACAAGAAACAAAAGACAATATGTCGAAAAGAAGACAAAAAAAGGCAAAAAATAATCTCAAGAACATAATAAATTGAAAATATCATGGCAAGCCACTCATGATATTTTCAACCGCCTATGATATTAATTAGTGCTTTTTCTCTGCTTAACGACAACGAAAAATCGCAAAACTTTGTCGTTATCCCCCCAAAAGCACCCACCGTGAAAATAGAAAATTCTATGCCACTAAGGTGTCTTTCTTATGTTGGAAAAAGCGAATTGTTTGTTGTCAATAAACAAGGTTTCTTCTTGTGTTCACGCAGTTATCTAATTAAAATTATGTGATCTGTTCTAATATTTTCATTTTAATGTAAAAGCAGAAATGATACAAAATTCAACTATATTTATTTCAGCTAATAACATCGTTAGCTGACTTAAAATCTGACAAATAAGCAAAAAGGTTTGTGTACCGCATTTCATATTTTATTTAATATTTGTAAGAAGCATTGTTTATAAATGAAACAAAAATTGAATAAACTGCAATGAGAAAGTAAAGACTGGAACTTAAAGAAAAATTAAACTAATTATACATAACAGGAAAATAAAATCAGTATTCATAAGTGGGAAAACTATACTATTTGAATATTTTGTGTTTCTTCTGAAATATGATCTTAGCAGTAATTACTTCAAAGGAAAAATCCCTACTAAATTTTGTTAGTAGTTCTGTGCTCGCGTCTAAAACAAAAATCTAAGATCTGCTTTTCAATCCATACTAATTTTAGTTAGTAGTTCTGTGATCACGTCTAAAACAAAACATAAGATCTGTTTTCCAATCCCTACTAAATTTGGTTAGTAGTTCTGTGCTCACGTCTAAAACAAAATCTAAGATCTGTTTTTCATCGCACTCTTTAAAAGTTTATCTAGTGTTGCCATACAAACCTGCCTCACCTGTCTCATTGTGTCTCAAACACATTGGAACCATTAAAATGCCCTCATCTTGAAACGGAATCAAAAAATAAAACTTATTATGTATATGCGGTTTCTTATGGCTTCAAGGAATATGTATGCTAAATATGAAGGAAATCGAACAACGCTTTTGGTCGTGACTGTGTAACAAACTTACTTATAAACAGACTAAACACCGAATGGTCTAGTTAGGACAGACTTCTTTTAGCGCGGTCAATTTAAAACCTGACTGCCAGGCATTACTCAAAAAGCAAACAGAATATTTGTGCCTTACTTTATAAAAATGGAAAAAAAATCTGCAATTATTAAACTTGGCGGAACAGTGAAAATATTTTAGTCCTAATATTTGAGGGAAATAACTACAGTTTTAGTCAAACAAGACTAAAATATGTAAATAGCAAGCAAAGTTACAGCCAAATGTCATGATTTTGAATCCAGAGTGGGAAAATATTTTAGCAAAATAGCAAAAATTAACAAAACTTTTTAAATGAAATAAAAGTCTAAAAATTCCATGAGTTCAAGCTGGTATGGAGGTTTCAAATCTTAAAAGACTATGTTATTTCAAATGGAAATTATGGAGTTGGAAAATTTTAAATACTAAAATATGAAACAAATTTAAACATTTCAAGCAAACAAGTATAAAAATTTTATATAATGCTTTTTTATACTGCAAAATAAAAGCGAATATTAAAGTGAAATTGCATAATTGGTGTCCAAAAAATAGCAGTTATTTATCATAATTATGAAAATTTTTAAAAATTTGAAAATTTAAATCATTACGATAAAGAGTCATCGTCCCAGAGAATACTTTAAAATAATTTTAGAAATTTCTTGTCAATCAAAATATAAATTTAAAAAAAATTTCATGGAAATCAACTAAGAAATTATCATTCCAATTATTGAAAAGGTTCTGTAATTTAAGATGGCTTAAAAATCGTTTTGGGGGAGTAATATATTCAATAGTTACCCAGAGGGGTGCAAAATCTCAGAAAGTTTCTTAATAATTAAAGTATCTTATTTAAGGTATCCGAACACGTTCGAAAGTCGATTTTCGACCAAAATTCCATTTTTTAAATTTTTGATGTTTTCTATAGTTCATTCATTTACCTTTCTAAAACATATTTATTTTTGTCGTACGTTAATTAGAAGATGAGATATTAATTGTTTTATAACAAACCGAAAACCGGAAGTGGGCGTTTAATTAGCCGAAAGTTGTCATTTAAAGGGACAGAAACCTGTCAAAAATTCTTTTAAACTCCTTTTTTGCAAGCTAATATGATGTCAGTATATTTTTAGGAATTTTTTTTAAAGTTTAGAGATACATAATTTGAGAGCGTGGAAAAACTAAAATTTGATTGTTCTCAAAATTAGATTTTATGCATATTTTTCCAACTTCAAACAAGATAACTCAAGATATTATCATTCGATTGTTCTGAAATTTTGTGAACACTTTCTTCAAATGTTTCTCTAGTGAATGTACTAGAATAATGTATATTGTAACAATAGTTTTTAAATTATGGTCTTTTATTTGAAAAATGACATAGAAAATTTGCTAAAAATCTTATAATGAGTGTTCGATTAGCTCTAAAATTTTTATTTATCCAAAGAATGTTAAGATTCTAGTACAAGCACTAGTCCATAGTATGTAGTTTATTTTAGTATTAGTTTTATTTGAATTATTACAAAAGTTTGACCTGTAGCATGTTTGAAGTTTTGGGAAATTTCCTCTAAAAAGCAGCAGAAATTCAAGAATTTTGTAAATTTATAATAATTTATACTCAAAAATCATACGCTATTATTAATCTTTATTAAATTCGAATCTAAAAAACATATTTTGGTGTTTCTATTTCACAATTTAAGAAAAAAGTGCTCTGAACGTGTTCGGATACCTTAACTTTTTTATTTAAAATTTTTAAAATGTTGATCTGATATGCACACTACTACGCTCCAAAGTATTACTCTACCGAATTTGGTAGGTCTTGGTCAAACAGCCTGCTCTGTAGAGCACCAACCGACTCACACGTTTTCGCATTTTTTTTTCAGAGACTGCTTGAAACAATTAAAGTATTCTTTCGCCGAATCAATCGCTTCATGTTCAAGCTAATAAACTGATCAGTTATACTTCGGAATTATAATCATAATTAATTATAATTTAGAACAATAAAACATAGATTGGCTCTTAAGATTTCAACATTTTGACGAGTCAATTACTTTTCTTATTTTCTTTTGACAAGTTCCCATTGAGGTAACAAATTTGAGTGAATGATCTTTAGTGTGAAAACTTTTAATTACATCTGAAAATTTCAGTTGTACGATAAATAATAATCTTTTGTAAACAATAAACGTATCTCCCTAGAATGGTAATTAGAGTAGATTCCTTTTATAGGATTTTTAGACATCCTGATGTTCAGAAAACCAATGCTGCTTATTTTTAAACAATACGTTAACAACCCCCATTTAAAATTATGGAATCTCATACGACTTTCCATTTCTTGAAAATACTAATCCATTTATTGTGCAATCGATGACGATGAATCTAAATAGTAAATGACGATTTTAATAATGAACATTGAATTTAAGTAAAGCAAACATCCTATCTCAAATAGTTTTATTAATTTTTATAAATTAGAACAGGTTAAGAAAGCTGAATTGATTCTAAACATCAGTTTTATACTTCGATATTTGAAATTTTGTATCGAATTAGTTACAAATAAATTACTTAAAATATTTTTTAAGTAAATAAAATTGATTTAATCCAAGTATATAAAACGCATTTATGAAATCAAAGATCGCATCTTGAAAAGGATATTGGATTTAGATATATACAACATTATAATCCATCACTTGAAAAACGTTTAGAACGATTAACTTCATAAAAGGTAAGTATTGTTAAATCGTTAGGGTTATCATTCGTTCATTCAAAGAGTCTTATTTTTTTTATATACAGTCGGACCTCTATTTAACGAAGTCGCTAAATCCCGAAAAAAGTTCGTTATACGGAAAATTCGCTAAATATAGATTCACCTTTTAAAATATTTTAAACTACACAACACAGATTTTAAATTCATAAAAACTAAATGTTATTAAAAAAGTAATTAACCACACCTTTATTTTGTAAATTAATATCTATTTGTTTGATATATTTTACCCATGAAAAAGAAATCTGTATTGAAAACAAGAATGAAACAAAACATTGACCGGGAATACACTGTATTTTCAATTAAAAAATATTTTATATTAAAATTAATGAATTTTAGCATTTCATCATACGAAGGTTTGTTGATTTCTGCATCATGATCATTTGCATCTTCATCATCTTCGTCTTCATCGCAATTCATTGCTGTATTGTTTTTATTTTTCATACTGTCCACTTCAAAACTTCCTGATCCACATCTTCATAGACATATGCTTTTAAACATTTTGAACAAGAATTCTACGAATCATAATTTTGTATCTTATCACGATTTTTTTTTATTATGCTTGATAAGCTGTTTGGGGAATACCAAATTTTTAAGCAAAATCCTTTTTTTCACGCTTTTATCCACCTCATGAAGAATTAAATTTTCTTCTTTGATGCTCAAGCACTTTCGCTTTGACATTTTCCAGCTTCAAGGTCAACTGATCACCATAAAATGTGTTAAAAGGAAAAATAAGTTTTAAATGCTTAGAAATATTTTGAGAAATAGGAAGAAAAAAAAATTGGATCACAAGAAAAAGTTCGTTAAATAGAGAATGTACTTAGATATTTGGAGGTTATTTTATGAAGAAATTCGCAAATTGTTCTTGGTTCCAAAAAAAGTTCGTAAAATAGAGAAGTTCGCAAAATAGAGAAATTCGCAAAATAGAGGTTCGTTAAATAGAGGTCCGACTATGTGTCTCTTTAAGAAATAGCATATCAGTGGATGAATTTTAACGATTATCCTCAATAACTTTCCTGATTATCAAACTTTCTGCACATATTTATGTGCTAAAAAGACTTTTCCTGCCATTTAATGATTGCCATTGACGTGTCGATAATAATTGGGATCTCCAGCATTGGATTATTATATAATCATCACTACGACCAAGTCATTTCCTTTTTCATTACAAGCCTGATTAAAAATTGAAATAATAAAGTTTTAAAAACAATAAAATTCCTTTCAAATAAATAAATAAATTTCAAAAAGATAAAGAATTTTTTTCATCAAAAATCTGAGTGTCAAATCCAAAATCATAAAAGCGCGAGACGCTCATACAAACATTATAAGTTAATTAGAATTTTTATCACATTTATAATTTATTTTAGTTTTTAATGAATGCCTACGAAATATCTTCCTTTTAATAAATACTAATTGGAATTTCATCGCCTTATCATATTGTTTTCAGAGCCTCACTTTTCAGATTGTTGCTTTGACATCCATTTTCATTTTAGAAATTTTTATATTTCAAAATACATCATTACAGTAATATGGAATTTTTCACTCAGTTACTCAAATTCACTACCAGATGGCGCCTCTTGTATAAATTCAAATCCAAATAAATTTAAGCGAATAATTATGATTTATCCCAAGCGTATATTAAGCTATTTATTAGGATAAATCAAACTGACAGCAATTATAACTTCATTTTTCTTAGTGCATAATGTATTTCTTAAGTTATAAAGATTATTATGTATTTTTATTATAAAGCAGTTGATATTTAAGCGCTATTCTCTGACATTACAAAGAACATACATAAAAAGACTTATACCGGAGTTATTAAAAAAATGTTATTAAAGACAATTTTTGTTGGAATGAATCAGAATTCATGACTATAGATTTACAAAACCACAACATAACAACCAGTTACAAAATTCATCTCACCACTTGTTAAATGAAAACTTATTAATATTAGTATGAAATGAAATAATAATAAGGAAATATGCCACATATGCTTTTAAAGAATGTATACGTACCGAACTACCATATACCTCTATTGCTGGAGCCATGTTGTTACAAAGCTGTGTGTGGAACAAGTAGCAACATCGAATAACTAAGGTAAAGCGGAAATTCTACTATCAGCTGGTGAAGCGCATTGAATGATATGCGCAGAAAAAGCCGATTATGGCGCCAAAATCATTGCTCCACCCCTTGATATCAAACCTTCTTAAATTCTACTTGATACAATAAGATAATAATTACCAAGACAACCTGATCTCATAAAAATAATAGAGTTTTGCCTGATTTATCTCAATTTGATATTTTAAAGACATCTTAAAAATTAAATAACATGTTGGTGTACCTTACGATGAAGTCGAATCGCACCATTTCGAACGAATAAAAATTACTTGGAAACAAAGCTTCTGGGGTGTCAGAGCTCTAAGAAATACAGTTAAAAGGAGTTTTGAAAAGTCATGCCATTTAAAGTTCATATTGAAAAATAATTAATAAAGATTACTTTTTTCATCTGTATCTAATAGACACCTTCAGCGACCAACTGGTTCTACCAACTTATTATTTATAATGATTCAATTAGGTCAATAAAATTTAAAAATTTGCAATGTGTTTTAATTAATTATTTTTGTATTTTGCGTTATTGATTTGGAATTAAATCTATCTGATGAAGTAATTCCATTTGAAGTTTATGAACATAATAAATTATTATTTTTGGTAGATCTTAAATAAAACTGACGATTCCCAACAAATGACTGCTTAAAACCAAGTAAAATATTTAAATTCGTGGGTTTTCAGATGCTTTTTAGATGAAGCAATTGGTTCCAAAATCAAAAATGAAATTCAGATGCATCCAGAATCAAGTAGTAAAGATACTGGCCAAAAGCATTGCAAGATTTGCAAAATGTGAAACATTTATAGTTAATTTCAAATATTAATATATATTTTTATTTATATCTAATGTTGACATAATTGTAAATGAATGCAATTGTAAGCTTCCACTTACAAATATTGATTTTTGTTATATTATTGAAACAGTTAGAAATGCATTTCATTCCAAGTAAATATAGCATAACAAAAAAAGGACTATTTGAAATAAAAATATACAATTAATCCCTGTAAATTGAGCGAATATAAAAGGTTATTTAGAAGAAAATTTTGTGCAATCAGAATGCTATTATCTGGGTAAAACTATTTAAATGCTTTTTTAATGTTCCATCTCTTTGTGATATTCTAACTGAATTTGTAGAAGGATTGGTTCGACATGTAATTTGAACCAAGCCTAAAAATTTGATAAAATCTCAAAGTCGCTTGACATCAAGTTTAGTATTAATAGAAAGATGACTTTCCGAATTTTAAAATGTTCACATTTTTTTTATGATCAAAATACCTTAAAAATACATAAAAATATTCGATTTTTTTTTAAAGCCAACATTTTGCTTAACATAGTTTATCAAAAAATTTTAGTAGTGAAGCACGAAATTTCCCTTCTCCGAACTGCAAGAATCCATTATCTAATTATTTATTCTCCACCTCCTCCTCCCGTAGTCAGGAGAAACGAGACATAATCCCCTTGAGAGGTCTTGAACGCAGTTCAAAATAGTTTAAAATTTGTAAAATAGAGACTAAATATCGTATAATACTTTAACTAATATCTTTGGACAGATAATTATTTTCATTTTAAAATGATGTAGAAATAATATTCGTAGAATAATTCCTCCGAAGTTATTGGCGAAAAAATGGCCGAAAACGAAATTTGCCTTAATTTTTAAATACTTAAAATCTGAAGAAAAGTATTTAATGAGGAACTTCTTAACCATTCGGCATACAAAGATTCATGTTTGTCTGTCCCAAATTTGACACCTCTGTGTTCAAATGTCTGTTCTGGAGATCGCCAGTAGACAGATACATTTCGATATTTATTAGTGTAGAAGTATATGCAAAATCACTCTAGCTTTGAGCATACCATTTCGACTTCGGGTGTTATGCTTTGTCAATGGAGGTTTCTTATCACTCCGTTTGGGTTTAATCATTATTAATTACTATCACACATTTAAGATGCATAAAATACCAAGTTACAGCCTTTTAATTCAGTAGCTTCGAATGAAATTTTCTTTTCTCAATTAGAATCTCCGGCGGATCTATACATTATTTTTTAGTTATTACCTGAAAGAAACTAATGTACGAAAAAAATAAGCGTTAAAAATAGCAGAAAAGAACAACAAAGTGGAATCAAGAATTTTATGCTGTTGAGGCTAGAGAATTAGAAGCTTTCTGTACAAAAGAAAGCTATTTTAAACTTTCACACGAATGATCAGTCAAATGAATTTAGCGACTCTTTGAATCGGAATATATTTGTTCCTGAAGTGATTTTTTATGCATAAAAATACAAATCAAGAATTGAATCTATAAAAAGATGCAAATCAGTAATAAAATAAGTTTTTAGAATTTTAATTTTATTCCATATAAAGATAATATTCTTTTTAAATAAAACCTTTTATTGCCCCAACTGAAAATTCCAATCTTTTGTTGCATTAATGATTCAACAGCACATAAATTTCTTTAAAGAATTCTAACATTTAAAAATTAAAAAAATTAAAGAAAAATTAAAGATAAAAGATGATGCAGGTAGAAAAGAAAGTGGATAATGCCTACGAAGTATATATTTAATTTTTTTAATTATATAAAACTTTTCTAACTTTCAATTCAATTATACACTCATGTACATTTTTTAAGAACTATCTGCTTTTGGTGACTAGCTTATACGCGCGGAATATAGGTTTTCCTGGATGTTAAACTGTTAATACGGAAGGTATAACTATCTATGTTTCATTTTTATAGCTTGAAAAGACTGAAAAATATGAATTTAATGAATATTAATATATATGCCAAAATATTTTACCTGTTTCTAAGCATGCTTTCAAAATTAATCATTTTAATATTAGGTGTCTTGAGTTAAATATGTATGTTTGGCTAAATTTCGCAACAGAAAATTAATAGAGGAGAAAATTTGCAAAATATCTATATTATAATATATATCAGATGAAAGTACTATGATTCTTTGAAAAATAAAACCTGAAAATGTATTTCCAAAAACACTTTCCAGAAAGGCATTAAATATCCTTTAAAAAGAGCCAAACTTCAGAATTTTAGGAATATTAGATTTTGTGAAGAGTAAAAGTTTATTTTCATTGATTCCCAGTCAAAATTCCAAAAGGAAAAAAAGTATACGAGTTATAATAGTTGCGAAATTAAACTAAAATTAAAAATCTGTAATTCAAAAATGAAGTAAAAAAGATGGTAAGTCCATTCGACGTGCAGCAGCACTTACTCTGTATGTCTCTTGCGTGATCTTGGTTGTTGCTTCCCACAGAAACAGGCTTCCTTCCCTGCCCAGGTGCAACAGATAACAAATCTATGGCTTTAAACTTTGCCATCATTTTCCTGAAACCCTGTAGTGTCATTGGCCTTCGGCGTCTTAGTCTTACGGTACGATACTATTGCAAAGCACGCCGTTCATTGTTATCGCAGTCATAATAACAATTAATGAGAAAAGCACGGTCTTGCATATTTACAGACATCGCCGACTCGTGACAATGAGAGCTCTGACGAGGGGGCTCAGTTTTATAGCTGAAAATTCAAATGACGTGCAAAGCGCATTTGCATAATTCTAATTTGCATTTCTCCAACCGTAAACCATTTACAGATCATTGCAATTTTTCATAATCCCACAAACATTTTCGTTTTAGAACCGATTAAAAACTTTTTAAACCGATGTCGTCATGTCTTATTTCATTTAACAATTTTTCATACACCGAAATTCCCCGCTGGTAATGAGGGTTTTCTTTTGCAGAAGATAACATCCCATGACCTCCTGTAAACTATTACCAAGTTTGATAATTTTTCGTTCAGTAGTTTTCCTT
>BGPR01052262.1:0-10639 GCA_013235015.1 Araneus ventricosus
GCAGTGCATATTGAAATGTGTGAAGGTACGTTATCTTTAACGTTTCTTTTAACGCGATATTTGTCATTGATATTACTATAATATTATTTACAAATTTTGACACTGTTGAAAAATTTAGCAAACTAGCAATTTAATACAAATTTTTCATAAAGTTGGAATAATGGATAAATGAGAAACTGATGTAATTTGAAATGAGTTGTAATGATATGAGTAATGTATTTATACTTTTATCAAATATGAAGAAACAGCTTATTTACATTTTTATTAACTATTAGATTACTATTATTACTGGAAAATAGATCGAATCAATGATATTAAAATTCCATTTCAATAAACAAAATTAATCATCTCATTCTATACCCATTTTCAAAAACTGGTTTTCAATAGCCATCTGAAATAAATATTTCCTTGAACATTCGTCCTTGGAATTTTCAAGAATACACTTCTATTTTTTCGAAATTTTTTGGTATTTTCTTAATCTTTGAAAAAAAATTTCAGTGCATTGCATTCAAAAATATACTAATAATTATTACTAGTATAAAACATTTCTTCTTTTTCTGGCAGAAAATTATACGTTTATAAAAAAAAGGCTTAACTCGATGCAACATCGTACACAATATTGGCAAAGAAAGATGTTTTCGTTTGCACACTTCAGGAAACACACGTCTGGCAAATGTTAAAGACTGTGTTTCGTTTCAAACTAACCAATCATCCCTTTTACTTCTCATTTTGCCGTGAGAAAGGAAATGAATGATTGACCAACAAAAGGAATGATTGATAAACATAAATATAAATTTTCTTCCTTGTTTGTCACAGAATTTCGAGAAGTCCCTTGTGCTGGAGAAATGGCACTGGTTGATCCTTCCACTAACAAGGATTACTTCTGTGGTGAAGGTATCGGATCTAAGCTGTGTCCTCCCGGCAGTTATTGCCACAAGTCATCGGCTTTCTCCAAATGCTGCAGAGAAGGTAAGCGCATTCCTCTAAATTCGCGGACCACTGTTTTATTTAAAAGGAACCTTCATGACGAGTCATTTTCAAATTTTAATATAAATATTAACACATTCATTTTGCAGTTGGTTTCAGGACCCAGACCTAGATTTTCCAACAACTCGTGATCGGAACTGAGATCGCCGTTATGTATTTGAAGTGTGCACTGGAGAATAGAGAGGGAACAGTGACTCTTTCTTCAAATCTAAAGTAGTGGTAATAGGACAGAGCATGCGTGGTAGAGGACTAGGCCTTGGTCATGAGACCGACAGCTAAGGCAAAGCGTTAAGCATACAGGGTGTCTACACTTATCGTGGTCCGAAAGCTAATTTCTAAACCGTTAGAGTTAGTTAGTCGCAGTTGGTTAAAAAGCTAATTTCTAAACCGTTAGAGTCAGTTGGTCTTTAGTTGGTCGTAGTTGGTCTAAACCGTTAGAGTTAGTTGGTCTATAGTTAGTCGCAGTTGGTCCAAAAGCTAATTTCTAAACCGTTAGAGTTAGTTGGTCTTTAGTTGGTCTCAGGACCCAGACCTAGTTTCTCCAACAACTCGTGATCGGAACTGAGATCGCCGTTATAGATTTGAAGTGGTCACTAGTGGATAGAGAGGAAACAGTGACTCCCTCTTCAAATCTAAAGTAGTGATACTAGGACAGAGCGTGCGTGGTAGAGGCAACTAGGATTTGGTCCCGAGACCGACAACTAAGGGAATGCGTTAAGCATACAGGGTGTCTACACTTATCGTGGTCCGAAAGCTAATTTCCAAACCGTTACAGTTAGTTGGTCTTTAGTTAGTCGCAGTTGGTTGAAAAACTAATTTCTAAACCGTTAGAGTTAGTTGGTCTTTAGTTAGTCGCGGTTGGTCTCAAGACCCAGACCTAGTTCCTCCAACAAATCGTGAACGGAACTGAGATCGCCGTTCTAGGTTTGAAGTGTGCACTGGAGAATAGAGAGGGAACAGTGACTTTCTCTTCAAATCTAAAGTAGTGGTAATAGGAGGTGGTGAGGGAACTAGGCCTTGGTCCTGAGACCAACAACTGAGGGAATGCGTTAAGCATTCAGGGTGTCCACACTTATCGTAGTCCAAAAGCTAATTTCTAAACCGTTAGAGACAGACATATAGTTCCAATTTTAAAAATGCTTTAACCCCATGAGCCCTATCCCGCCTCAAATCGCAACATTTGACACAGGCGGTTTAGGGCGCCTGGGTGAATTTTAAGGCAGAAAATTCTTTCCTTTCTTTGTTGACGATTGATCGCGCTACCGAGGTGTCGTCCTCCAAGAAATTCTGTGAAGAAAGGGAGGATTTCATTCTGATTTCTGGAATGAAAATTTACTCCAGCTTTTGAGGCACTTGAACTCTCACTCTAGCCGGATTCAAAGAGTTAAAGAAAGGGCAAAATTACAATGTATGTTTTTTGAGTGAATAAATATATTCCTGAAAAGGTTACAAAATCTAACGTTTTATACAGTTTTCCGGCCAAACCAAACATATTTAGTAACATATTCTTGACACTCTAACGTTTGAAACAGAAAAAGTCCCACTCTTCAGCGACTAAAACTGATTGAGTTATGGAGCTTTGAATATCGCTGACTTAGACCACTTGACACCATTTCAATAGCCGTCTTGAAGACTATTCACCAATCAATGCGCAGCATTTGTTCGGCGAGGCCGCTGATTGGTTAAAAATCATGAAATTCAAATCTCCATAACTCGCTCAGTATTTTTTGCAGAAGAGTGGGACATTTTTGTTCAAAATTTTAGAGTGTGAAACTTATTTTACTAAACATGACTGATAGTACCAGTGGACCGTATAAGAAGTTAGAATTCGTAGCATGTTTAGAAATATATTTCGTGACTCAAAAAACATAAAATGTAATTCTACCCTTCATTTAAATCATTTTTTTCAATTGGAACTATACGTATTTCTCTAACGGTTTAGAAATTAGATAATGGATCAAGATAACTGTGGACACCCTTTATAGTTTTATTTTAATACTTTTTTATTCCTTTAAGTATTTTTTTTATTTTTAAAAAAATTAACCTGTATTAGTGACTTAATATTTTATTTCTTTGGTAGAAATCCTTTCGAAAAAAGTTAATTCGTATTAAGGTTAACAGTAAAGCGTATGCTATAAAGAAAGAGATATACTGGTTTGTTACTTAAAAATACAGTTTTCATGATCATTAATTTAGTTTCGCGTTATTACAAACTAAATGAAAACTAGTGAAAAGAACCTTCCTGGAATTTAACTATATGCATTTGAAAATAAGCTGTTAAAATAAATAAGATCTGAATGAGAGAAAGTTATTAATGATTTAACACTCTTTTGAAAGCTAACTAGTTATACTAATGTTCCGCTATTGTTGCTAATACAATGCATTATGGATGAGCAAAAACAACGTGCTTTGTACTGATTTTATTTGGAGGGTATTTAAGCTAAACCCATATATTTTTAGACAGAAAAATTAACAGATGCAGGTCTTATGAACTCCATACCTCGGAAACCAATAATATCGAAACAAAGGCGAAATAGTTTATTTTTATATGTAATATATGCCTGCATTATAACGATCGAATATTTTTAATAAGCGTGTGTAACTAAATGCAAAAAAAAATATTATATTTATTTGTTGTTAAGTTTTATGTTTCCTGTTATCAAAACTAAAATGGTTAGAAAAGTTCGAATATGGCATTTCATATACAGAATAAGAAAAGTTTTATATTTGCGTCGAAGAATATATAGCATTCAGATTTGTAAGAGCATTTACAACTTATAACATTTGGTAAATTTAAACATAGAAAATAATTAATATAATATAATAAAATAATTAATGTACTCGTATCAGTTGGAATATTATTTTTTAAATTTAGAGATGGCAAGAGTTCATTATCATGTTTGTCCTTGGGTCACTCATTTTAGTAAAGTGACCAACTTTAGCTCGAACATCCGCTGCAACAAAAGGAGGACATGAATAAATTGAAGCTAAAAATATTATAAATAAAAGAAACATTTAATTCATTGCAACAAATAATACAGACTACACTATGATATCATAAATGCATAAAAAATACATTTGTGGCATAATTTGTTCTGCACTTTTTGAGGAAGGACAGAACTTGGAAAAGAAGGACTGTCCTTCCAGAAGGAGGACGGGCATTTACAACTTATAACATTTGGTAAATTGAAACATAGAAAATAATTAATATAATATAATAAAATAATTAATATACTCGTATCAGTTGGAATATTATTTTAATTTTAAAAGCACAAGGCATATGCAAGTAATTTAAAAGCAAAATGAGTCGATTGTTAATGAACGTCTTAACTTATGAAACGATGGGAGTTTAACATTGTCTAGATGTAATATTAACTAAATATGTTTCTGAAGTTTGAATTTAGTGTCAGACATTAGAAAATTATACTTAAGTGGACATACGACTCTTAAACCTCGAAAAAATGCGGGGAAGCTGTCAAATTCGATGCATTATATCTCTGAAACAATAGAATTCACAAACTCACTTTTTTCTGGAAAATACTGTTCCTTCTCTTACAGTACACACATTTTCGAACCTTTATATTGATATGTATTTTCTTGAGAGAGTAATAAATATGGATATTATTTTTGGAGAAAAATGAGATAGCCATCTTTCGCGCATGATTACGGATAAAATATTTGTCTAAACACAATATTTTGGGTAAATAAGTAAACCAAACAGTTTTGTTTAAGAAACATAACCTCAATTTATTAACATTTAGATTTAATTTCTATTTCATAAATACCAATTTAAAATGAAAAAGTTGTTAAAAATTGTTTAAATTTCAACTTTTTACCCCCCCCCCCAAAAAAAAAAAACTTCCTTGTAGAAAATATGTACAAAAATGTGGTTCAATTTGTAGAACATAGCACAATACATATTCGGTAAAAATTCTATGTAAAAATATTCAATAGTTCTTGAGATATCGTGCGCGGAATACCAAAAAAACACATTTTGAGATATAGCGCTTTAAAAATATAGACATATTCAATGTTTACGTTGAATAGCTGTTACATTTTTCTTCATAACTTTCATAATTATGAGAATTTTTTAACGCGGATTCTTTTAAATTATTCAGAAAAGACGGGGAAATAATATTTTTTTTTTCATAAAAACGAAAATTTTCGAGGTTTAACAGTCGTATGTCCCCTTAAAAGAGAAATAATTCATAATATTTTAAACAGGCTATCTGGCATAAGTATTATTGTTACATAGCATATCATAAGCACGAGATATCAACTTTAAGAAAGAACTAGATTTGAGTGCAACCAGAAACGATAAGAGTATAAATTAATGCATTAAAAATGGGATGCGAAACCGCTGAAACTTTATTGCCCTTTGAAACCGCTTTATTGCCCTTTTATAAAGCAGACAGTGGTTATATTTTCATTCTAAAGTCAAGTTTAGGGAAAAGTAACTTTTTGGCGGCGGGATAGAACTGAGGACCTTTGGGTTACGAGCCGAAAATCCTAACCACTAGACAAAAGGAATTCCCCATGTCCGGAGGCGGATATTGGCTAATATACATCACAGTAAGATGGCGTAGCAGTGCGTCACAACTTCTACTCCTAATTCGAACATGGATGCATTTTTAAACATTTTTCGTCTAAGCTCAATAAACAGAAAATTATTTATAATGGGCTAAAGTCAAGTCAATAATGGTTTCTGAATTCGAAAAATTAAAAATTCATTCACTTAAAAACTCATTTTCAAATTCTGTATTTGAGAAATGAGAGCAGTTTCGAGGCAGATTGTCAGGCATTTTGTAATTTAATACCCGGTGGAAATTATCAGTTTTCAGTTATACGTAGAAATCTGTTTTAGAAAGCAACATTGTTGAAATCGCAGTTTGTATCATTTTTTTCACAGCATTTAGTTAAATTTTATCAAGATATTCCTTGACGTATCTGTAATTGTTACGGTAGCATACTTGAGAAAGAGTAAAGGCTTGCAATTTAATGCGACCAAAACAGGTTACGGCGAACGACCTCTATGGTCCAAAATCTCCAAAGCCCAGTATTTATTTTAGTTAGTCCTTGCTAAAGAGTTGATTTGAACATGAATCATTTTTGTTCCTGTAAAGTTATTTTTGGTATGCTGCAAGGGAAAAAAATAGCTATTATTTCTCCATGCTTAGATATGTCAGTCATTCGCACTTTCTCCCTCCATTCTTTCACTTATTCATACACATTTGCATTCCACATGATATTAACAATAATTAAGTATGAGATAAAAAAAACAATTTATTACCTGGTCGTGGAACTGGTGTGAATTCGCAGAGTCATATATGGAAGTCTTATAAATACAAGAAAAAACACAAATATAATAATTCGACTAAAAAATTGTTAACAATTTTTTGAACCAGTCATCATTTGAATAATAAAGCTATCGTATTTTGAAAAATATTGCCAATACCAATATTAACCAGCCTATCTTCAACTAAGTCCAAAATACTCAAAATATTGATGCTCTTTGGAAAATATCTTTATATAATACTTTTGCAATTGGGGCAATAGAATATATATTGCCCTATGTTGGCAGTTTCCGTAACTCTGTCACAATTTGGAGAATTGCCAAGCAACTGCTTTGATTTTGGGAAAACAACCATGTGTTGCGAGGAAGAGATGCTTTGGTGAATAAAAGTCATCAAAGCGTCTCTTAATGTTAACACAGGGTATCAGCCCAAAAAAGAAATCTGGAATTATTGGGAGTCTCCCACCTCAGCTGCTAATCTTTGATAATATTCATTTTCATTTTAAATTTAATCAAAGATCTTGGAACCTTCAGATCAATATGCAATATTCTTTGTCGTTCCCTGTTCAGCAAGGTTGTCGACATATTCATATCGAAATTTTCTTGCGTGTGCCCAATGCAATTTAATATTTGCTTTTTTACTAACAATGTTCTTGATTTCTTAGGTGATCGAATCTTCGTTTTTAGTATATCTCCTAGATGAGACACTAATTTTCTCAAAAAAATATATAAATAATATAAGCCATATAAATTAGCGAAATTTAAGATTTTAATTTCGTCTCGGGACTGAGGAACTTGATCCAAATAAAGTCTAATGATATTAGAACTTTTAAATTGATGGATTTAGGTAATTAATTGGCTTTTTTTTAGTAGGTATGTCTCAGTTTTTTCAAACTTTGCCCCTCTTCAAAGGTTTTTTAATTTTATATCTTTCAGTTATCTTGATTAAGACTTGCTCAGAGTCGTTGTATGGGTGCTGTCCGGACGGAAAGACTTCGGCTCAAGGACCAGTGAACGCTGGTTGTCCCAGTAAGTACAGTACTTTCATTTGTTTAAAAGCTTTCACTATTAACAGTAATAATTAATAATAATTAATAAATAATAACAATAATTATTATTATAATAATAATAATTTATCAATAATAATAATAATTAATAAATAATAATAATAATTAATAAATAATAACAATAATAATTATTATTATTATAATAATTATTATTATAATAATAATAATTTATCAATAATAATAATAATTAATAATAATAATAATAATAATAATAGTAGTAATAATTAATTAATAATAATAATAATTAATAATATTTTTTCTTACCGTCAAGTAACTGTAGCTGAGGAATGAAAATAAAATTGAACAGGAAATTGGAAATGTTTAATTTAATTATGCCAATAAAATTTAATTGCTCAGACATGTAGGATATATTATATTGGCAAATTTCTTATTCATTAAGATTCTGGAGTCAACAGGCTTTTTTCGCAAACTAATAAGCATCAGTTTACAGAAATTATAAAAAGGGGGAAAAATAGTCTCGCAAACATCGATGTTAAACCCTCCAACCTGCAGATTAACTTCGTTGAACGAACATCCTTTCTTTTATATGAAATCATGAGTTATTTTATTCGCTATTTATTTGCAACGCTTACGAATAATTACAAAAACTATTGTAACGAAGTGATTTGCTATTTATATTACCTCCGTTACAACGTTGCAATATAGTGTTATTAATAATAACCGTATAAATGATATTATTAACATCGATATCCACCGTCCTGTCCAAGCGGATTAACAATCAATAATATCTAAAAAATCAGTTCTATATATCTTAATCTATTCGAGACGGCGCACTGTTTTGGAGACCATCCCCAGAAGCCGAAATGTGTTTTATATTGACAATTTTTAATAAAAAATCATGCTTGCATTAGAAGTCAGTCACTTTGTACAAATAATATGATTAAACACCATGTGTGAATGTGGCTAATCAGAATAGTTTGACGAGAAAAAGTTTTTCCGCTCGTCGGTCGAACTTTCTTGTGTGACAAAATGCCGTAAGATAATCGCTAATAACTACGAGACTAATAATGCGAATACAATGATTGACCCCACAACGGATCGACCTTATCTGTAAGAGTATATTGTAGTAGTATTCTACAGATCATATCTGTAGTAGTATTTGTTTGCCCTTACCATTGGTAGATGCATTTGTCAGGAGGGCCTGTGTTGAGAGACATATAACCTCCATTCCGTGATCTGCTGCAAAATGACTTGACAATGTTGAATCTACGTAAGTTGGGCAAATATTAGCAGATTAGTAGGTTTTCTGAGAGAGAAATGGGAAAAAACGAGAGAAATTGTATTAATAAATTAGAGATGGCAAGAGTTCATTATCATGTTTGCCCTTGGGTCACTCATTTTAGTAAAGTGACCAACTTTAGCTCGAACATCTGCTGCAACAAAAGGAAGACATGAATAAATTGAATGTTTTATTTAAAAAAGATCATAAATAAAAGAAACATTTAATTCATTGCAACAAATACAAAAAACACAATGATATCATAAATGCATAAAAAAATGCATTTGTAGCATAATTTGTTGTGCAAGTTTTGAAGAAGGACAGAACTTATAAAAGAAGGACTGTCCTTCCAAAAGGAGTGCGGTTGGTCACCTTAATTTTAGGGACTAGATTGAAACCAATACCAATTTTATGTTTACACACTTCTAAGATCATTTTTATTTTAAACCAGTCTTATCCCGACACAGCTTTTTCCATATTGACTGATAATTGCAATTCAATATCATTGCACACACGGTGTGCTACCCGTCTTTTTGGCTTGGCAATGCATTGCGCACAATTCGTCAATCAATGCATTGTGCAATCCGTCTCGAATGGGTTAAAATATAAAATACAATAAGAAATATGTAACTAGGTTTCGCAATAACTAAGGAGCGGTGCAGAATTATTTTCAACATATATATTAAATAGATTGTTTATATTCATCTGCATTTCAAATCTCTATGAGCGTTATCAGGGAAGGTATATCTGTCTTGAACCACAGTCACATGACGGGGTTGACATCTGACTCGGCTCCATGCTTTTACTGCACATCTTTCTTTCCACGCAATGCAAGAGTTATTATGACTGCGGTAGTAGACTAGTGGCAGAATCTCAACTTCCGGACAGGAGGTTTACAGGTTCAAAACTCCATTCCAGCTAAGATTCATCCTTTTATGGGGCCCAGGAGCATTTTAAAACCTCTAAGTCAAATTTCCTGTTGTTGGTGTGCAGAAGTTTTGAGCTTATATAGTTGTCGTTCTTGTCATTTGACCACAATTCAAATCTACTGGGTACATCCCGAAGTAGTCTTCGTACTGCTGCTGACAGAATCTCGGCTTCGGATCCAGAGGGCCACGGGTTCAAAATTCGATTCCAGCAAAGATGTGCCCTCCTGTGTGGGCCAGGAACAATTTAAATCCCTCTAAGTTAACCCTTCAGCACACGCGTGGGGTCTTTTTGACCTCACCCTTTCTCTTTTTTTAAAAAATTCTGGAAATTTCGAAACACTTTGCCCTATTACTTTCTGCACCTTCATAGGGGAGCTAGAAGAAGAGGATAAGAAGGATGAAACGGGGTTTCTCGCTTTTTACTGGGGGCGTTGGGTTCAAATTGACCCGTGCGTGTGCTAATTTTTCAGGTTAATTTAACGTTATGACTACAGAAGCGTACGAAAGTGCGCAACGGAGAAAAGAATGCAGAAAAGGAGGAAAAAAGGAAATAAGTTCAACTTTCCTTTTTCTTATTAAAAATCGCATTTGTGTCTTAAATACAAGATATTTTTACGAAAAAAATGTTCCTATACTTTTATCGTATATTATTTTTGTACAAATAGCCAGTAAAATAAAGATTAAGCGTTTAGAACAATTTGGGGTCAAAATGCCCCCAAGCGTGTGCTAATGATCCAAAAATTTGTGCGTGTGCTGAAGGGTTAAATTTCCTTTAGTTCGTCTGTGTAGAAGTTTTGAACAGATGCAGATGTCGTTCTTATCATTTGACCCCAATTCAAATTTACTAGGTTTTGGTTTACTTAAAACAAACTAAGCAGGATAACGGGTGGTCAATGATGGATTCAATATACACAAAAGTGGCATAAGCAGTAGGTCTGTGGAATTGGGCTTAGTCTGCTGTGTCCTGAACTCATCCTGGACAGTTACCAGGACATCGAAGTTTCCTTATGCGCCGCTAAAATTGCGCCTTCGTTTAATATCAGTGTGGTAAATTCGCCAGACTTTTAAGAATTACAATCTTGCTCTTTACAAATTTGCCTGCATTTATCTGAAAGGCTTTCTT
>BGPR01052263.1:0-10639 GCA_013235015.1 Araneus ventricosus
TGGTCGTTTATTTATTATAAATTTTATGGGAATTCGATTAATTCATTATTGAAACCACCTCAAAAATTCTTTCTCGAGTAATAGCTACCTGCATTATTGACACAATGTTCAGTACCATTGGATTTTGAATTACGAAATAAAATGCAAAAATTCAATGTGTGCTCGGTTGACGAACATTATAGGTAGGTATAAAGACGAGGTTCGCTAACCGATCGCCGATTTATTATAGATTTTATGGGAATTCGGTTAATTTATTTTAGAAATAAAATAATCCTCCTAAGCATTAGCCTCAGAAACAGTTGACAACAAATTGCGCAGTACCACTGGATTTTGAACTAGGAAATTGATTTCCAAAATACGGTGACTGATCGGTTAACGAACATAACCCTTTCAGAGCAACGTTTGTTACCCGATTAGTTTTCTAACTGATTGTCGATTTATTAAAGAATTTAAGGAGATTTAATTAACTCATTCTAAAAACAAAACAAACAAAACTTTCTGGAGAAACGGCCACATGAATCTCTGGCACCGAAATGCACTGTGACACTGGATTTCGGGAAACGTAATTGAATCCAAAAAAAGTGGGAGATCGGCTAATGTATATAACCCGATGAACAGCAGTGTTTGTTACCCGAATTGTTCCTTTACAGATTGTCGATTTATTATTACAAATTTTTATAGGAATTCGATAAATAAACTGTAAAGAAATAAAAAAAAACATTATATAATTCCTTACTAAGCTTTTATATATAATAAAAGCAATACCTTTCTGCTTGATTTCTGTAGTAAGTACTGTTACTGACAGCACAAACAAAGGAATATTAAACAAAAAGAACTGTAATGAACAATTTTTCCGTTACAAATATATAATAATAAATTTAAAATATTTTGAATTTCTTTGTGTTTGAAATATTTTTAGAACATACAAAGCATTTTGGCGCAATTTATTACCTCATGCAAGACTTCATTCTACGTTCTGCTGAACGGGCATCTCTTTAGGAAAATTCAAGCTGTAATTTAAAGATTCCACAACCTTATCAGAATCAAGTTAATTGATATTATAAATTGCTGCAAGTCGAAGTTATGGAATTCCTTTAATTATATCTTAACAACTTTAATTTGACTTTTCCCAAATTCACTGTGTAAATTAGTTAAGAATCAAATACAGAAGTTTAAAATTTAAAAGAGTCACAAAAGAGACATATAAAAATTGACTATAAAGTGACTGTGAAACAGAAGTAATCTGCTTAGAATAAAGCAAATTTCGCAAAAACTTATCATCATTAAATAAAAAAAATATGAATTGAATTCATCTAACTATGAAAACAATATTAATCAATGTCTATGAATGTTCATTTGCGCGACTGAAATATTCTTAGAACGCCTAAGTATTTTCCCGCCATTTATTACTTCGTAATAAAGTTCATTATATATTCAGCTAAACAGACATTTTTTGGGGAATCTTCTTACATTAAGTGAAAGTTCTCCCTAATATGCATCAGGAAGAAGTAAATTATGTCTTATATTTCATGCAGATCAATGTAATATACTTTCTTTAATTTTATCTCAGCAGCTCATGATCTCCAAATTCAAAGAGTAAATTAGTTGAGGAAAAAAAACAATACAGTTTTAAAATTTAAAAGAGTTAGAAACAGGTAATTAAAGATCCAGAATGACTATGAACTAGTAAAAGGGATTTGCCTATTACGTAAATTTTATATAAAAAACATTCCATCAAAGAAAAAAAATGAATAAAAATAGAACGTATTTAATAATGAATGCATTATTAAAGGACGTCTAAATCGAATCGATTTTTTTTACTTGCTTCCTTAGAAATTATGTAACATCAGACTGTTCAGGATATCAAGCAATTTATTATAAGAGCCAATTAAAAATGCATTATAGCGTTTATAGAAGTTTCAGTTTCTGACATTTACTATTTAAATAAACTTAAATCTGATTTCTAATCAAACAGAACCTAAGATTACATCCGCCCAATAAAAAATTCCAATCTCCGAAATTTTTCTCATATAAATTATTCCTTATCAAAAACTAGAAACGAAAAACAATATAGCGTAAATTTATAAATTATTTAAACTAATCTACAAAATTTAAAATGGAAGTTTGTTCAGTGTTAAATTTCATAACGATTTTTTAAAATTCTTTCTCGCAGTATAAAGATTTAATTTTCCAAGACGTATCATATAATTTTCGTATTTTATCAAAAATTTGTATTATAGCAAGTCAGTTAATTTACGTAAAAGGACGGATTCGGCATGAAATAGTAGCCAAGATTTCACATTTTTTAAAAAAATTCTTAGACTAATATAATGGTAAAATAACGGAAAGACCCACGAGGATTTACTACATCATTTTTAATTAATGTAATGCATAAACTGCGTTTTCAAATGAGTTGCGCGATATTTTTCCAGACATATTGCCAACGAAAACGGCAACATCTTTTTGCATTTAAAATTAATGTTTAATTTAAATTCGCTAAACGACTTCTGTGTCGTTAAGTATATTACACTTGAGGATTAATTTTCAATAACAGAGAATTAAAATATTTCATAAATAATAGTTACATGGAAATTGAAAATTCTCCACGTTATTCCTAAAGCATGTTAATACATACAAGTGATAAGCATATTTTTTCGAGCAGCTGTTCAGTGTTTAAATTGAATTTGTTTCGATTCCGGCTGCTCGTCTGTTTTGTTTTGACTATACTGAGAATGTCGCAGATGGAAGATAAATAACTAAAATAAAATAAATAGATAAAAATCTTAGTCTCATTTCCATAATTTAGTGATTAGTTAATTATATGCGTTCATTCTCGTTTCAATATGTAGCTTGGTAACATCAAGATGTACGTTTTTCTCGCATGTTATGATTAAATCTTAAGTGTATTTTGCAATTAATATAGTTGAAATCAGAAATGGCGTTAGAATTTGCCCGACAGGGGAGGGGGCACGATCTGCTCTATGGGGACGAGTGTAATAAAATTGATCTGAAATTTTCGCCAGATTCTTATTTATCAATTACAGATGAATATCCTGTACAAATATTTTCCCCGACGGGGTGGCACAGTATCCCAGACGAGGGGGAACCCCCTCTGGCGCCACACATGGTTGAAATACGGACAATCAGTGACCGAAGAAATTGAAGAAAAGAAGATAAATTTAGAATCCTGGATTCTCCTTGCTTCAAAATCGTCATCTTGCATGCATATCTACAAGCTAAGTATCTGAGGCATTAATTCCTTTACTTAGTACTTCATCGCAGGTTTTTTGAACTCAATATACAGGGCGAGCACTAGGTCTTTTCCTGATTGCAAAAAATTTAATGCGCTCGAACTATTTTATAAGGGTCGTTCAAATGAAACATAGACAAAGTCTATAATGTCGATGATCTTCTCAAGCGGCCATGAGATGGCAGCGTAGGCGAGCTGGCGATGTGACGAAACTGCGCACAGCGTGTGGATTTCCAGACAACTTCGCTTTCCTCTGGAAGTGTTGAATCACCGTCCTTACGATCCGGATCTATCACCTTGTGATTACCAAGTGTTTGGTCTACTAAAGATGGCCCTGCAAGATCAGCAGCCCAGCAGGAGAGGTGACAAACTGCAATAAAGCATTACATGATGCTTGGAAGAGTGGCTCCATCGTCAGCCTTCCTCCTTCTTCATGGCAGTTATGGCCAAATATGTACAAAGATATAAATACGAATTAAGGGAAGTTTTAATTGTGAAAGAGTTAAAAATACAAAAATAATAACAAACAACGAGGAGGAGTAAGAATAAGGTGGATGACGTCATCAGAGGTCATTCATCCATGCAGATTCAAAACCAGAATAGGTTTTCTGTAGAGGAAAAAGACTTTAGGGTCTGAATTTAATGTAAATTTCCTTTAAGGCCTGAACCTATCCCGGATTATATTGGAAAGAAAAACATTTATCCACAAAAAAGAAATTAAAAACAATTTTTTAAACAAAGTATGAGAAGAAGGGCTTAAAATCTTACCTCTTACTAAATCTGTGGAGTGGAAGAAAAGAAAGAACGCCGTTACAAACGTCAACTTAGTAAATAGGTGCGCACACCTATCTCCATCTAGTGAGGGATACACTAACTAAAAACTTGATAATATTTTTGTAGATTTTTCATAAAAATTTTTTGAGGTTTTTATTTTTTGTTTTATATGTACCACGTTGGGACATTTGCCTGAACAATGTGGGTGATTATCTGTAGAATCCCACGAAGCCTCAACACTTTGTTCCTCGATTACTGTAGTGTTCATTTCCCAACCAAGTATCTGGAACTTTACAAACACCAGTCTATGTTTTACTTGAACAACCCTTATACTTAGACATATGTTTATTTTGTAAATACGCAATGCTTCATCGCAAGCAGTGAGAGGGACATTTTGAGATGTAGCAACTATCGTAAAACATTACAGAAAATTTTTTTTCTAAAACTGCATATTTTCAATTTTTTTTCTTCAGTAGATTCTATAAACTCCTTTGCATTGTACTACTGTTGGTTAAATATTGCACGGCAAATGAAATACTTGTTGAGGTTTCCTATAGTGAATTTGAAATCTATAAATTGGTACCTTGTTCCCGATTTCTCAACTGTGTCCTAACATGAAATTTTTGCAAATTGTCAGAAACATCATAACTTAAAGAATTTAAAAAAATTGTTGAATATCTATTTTAAACTAAATTTCTTTCTATCAATTATTGATAAATGTATCCTTTTCTTGACTACAGTCTCATTTTGAGGTTATGATAAAATTTTTCGAAAGGAAATGGGACTGCGAAATATTTCTTTCGTAAAATGTGTTGCTAGTGCAAAAAGGCATAATAATATTAAATAATAGTTGGAATTGGAATAAAGAACAGCTGTACTAACAATGCGCAAACAGCATTTCCATACCTTATTATATTTACTTAATTAAAAAAAATGATCAAAACTTAAAGCATTACAAAATAATTGGTTGTATAACCATTTTAAGTTGAATTTCTTTTTTATTAAGCATTAATAAATGTCTCTTTTTTCCTTTTTCTCTCCAATTTTGAAGCACTGAAATAATAATAATAAATTTTTACTAAAAACCATAAATATCTATCTTAATAAAAGCTATGCACCATCTTTAGTATCTTCCATGCCTTATAATATTTACTCAGTCTAAAAAAATCATCAAAACTAACTTTCATCATTTTTAACATCAAAAATCTAGCATTTTAAAAAAAATTGAAAATTTTCAATTGAATTTCTTCTTATTAATCATTGATTAACGTCCCCTTTTCTTGTTTACATTCTCATTTTAGCGACACTAGATTTTTCCCGCTATAAAAAGTGCTATGGAACACCAGTACAAAGAATACTAATAACAAATAGTAGTCGTAACTGGTAAATATAATAGTTGCACTAAAATACATAAAAATCCATCTTAATAAAGGCTAAGTAACATCTTCCATGCCTTATCACATTTACTTAAGTTAACACTAACATTTTTTGACTGCATCTTTTAAGGCAGCACATGCCTTTGATGACTCACATCTACATTGATTTCATTTTAGACGTCTGCTTATATATTCAGGAGAGATAAGCAGCAGAGTCCTCCAGGATCGGAAAAACCGTTTTTGCGCCTTACATTCCTTCTCTCAAGATTTAATTATAAGCGAGAGCTGCAATAGATGCTGCAGGATCTAACAGCGGCTTTTATGTACGCGGTCCGATCTCATTACACCATAAAACTTTAATGTACGAAGTAAACGGAATGCTTATAAAGTGCGTAGGCGATACACAGAATACTTAGCTAAACTGAATTATTGGATATATCGCGCTTATCGAGGGACGAGAGGCTAGTAAAGTTCATTTACGAGCAACCAACTGCTGCGCCTGCTTCAATTCTGAGAGGGCCCATTATCTGGTACACACTCAAAGTGTGTGTTAGGGGAAGAGTATGCGTTATGTGCTGGGCAGATGGTTCCTACAAAGTGAGAATATCACGGAAATTCCTTCTCAACGTTCTATTTCATCACCTGTATAAAGTGTGCATAAATTTTCTGGGACTTGTATTTGCTCGAATGGCCGGACGAGACGCAAATTGCAATGGTAGATTTCTTTGTTTATGGCAGGGACGCAGGTTGTTAAGTGCTCATGCTCGCTTAATTAAGTTGTTTGTTGCTAAATGATCTAAGTATCAAGATAAAGCGTGTTTATTCAGCTAAATGCATTGATTTTTGCAGACGCATAAATGAAAATTAGCCATTTAATCTTGAAAACTGACTAAAGACTAAGTAAGTTGTAATGTATTGCTACAACTTTTCAGTTTGCATCCTTGAAAATATCCTATAATAAAATTTTATTAATTTTTTTATTTCTCAGCATTCTATTTGCATACTTTTAAAAGGGGGATAAATGTCCTGGAACTTAATTTACCTAAATTGCAATGATAAAATTTCTCTGTTTATGGCAGGGACACAGGTTGTTAAGTGCTCATGCTTGCTTAATTAAGTTGTTTGTTGCTAAATTATCTAAATATCAAGATAAAACGTGTTTATTCAGCTAAATGCATTGATTTTTGAAGTCATTTAATCTTGAAAGCTAACTAAAGACTAAGTAAGTTGTAATGTATTGCTTCAACTTTCCAGTTTGCATCCTTGAAAATATCCTATAATAAAATCTTATTAATTTTTTTATATATCAGCATTCTATTTGCCTACTTTTAAAACGAGAATAAATATTCTAGAACTTAATTTACCTAAATTGCAATGATAAAAATATATGTGTTTATGGCAGGGACACAGATTGTTAAGTGTTCATGCTGGCTTAATTTAGTTGTTTGTTGCTAAATGATTTAAGTATCAAGATAAAACGTGTTTATTCAGCTAAATGCATTAATTTTTGCAGACGCATGAAATAACAATAAATGAATATTAGCATTTAATCTTGAAAACTGACTAAAGACTAAGTAAGCTGTAATGTATTACTGCAACTTTCCAGTTTGCATCCTTGAAAATATCCTATAATAAAATCTTATTAATTTTTTTTATACTATCCTACTTTTAAAAGGGGAATAAATGTTCTGGAACTTGATTTACCTAAATGGCAATGATAAAAATTTATCTTCTTATGGCATGGACGCAGGTTGTTAAGTGTTCATGCGTGCTTAATTAAGTCGTTTGTTGCAAATGAACAAAATATCACGATAAAATTAATTTTAATTTAACTAAATGCACTAATTATGCAGACACATGAAATAAAAATAAGTAAATATTAACCATTCAATCTTGAAAACTAAATGTAACCAAGTTGTAATGTATTACTAAACTTTTCAGTTTATATCCTTGAAATCATCCAAAATTAAAATTTTTTTGCATCTTCAATTATCTCAGCATTCTATTTCACAACTTTTAAAAGGTATGAATAAATTTCCTGGAACTCGTATTTACTTAAATGGCAATGATGCAGATTTCTTTTTTTATGGCAAAGGGCGCAAGTAGTTAAGTGTTAACTTGTTCATTGCTAAAATATCAAAACCCAAAGTTGAGAAAATTTAATGTGGGCCCACTCAGTTAAATGAATAGATTTTGAAAACTCATGAAGCAAAAGTTAGTAATAATTAACTATTTTTTATTTGAAAACTAACATCAAACAAGTTGTTATCTAATGTTATAACTTTACTGTTTGGAACCTTGAAAATATTATTGTATATCCTATATTAAAACTTTACTCAACGTCTCTTCTTAGCATTTTATAAATAGACCGGAGGAATTTTCTGGAGACAGTAATAGCCCAAACAGCATGAAGAGATGCAAATGATAATGGTAGAGGTTTCTTTGTATATGGCAGGAACGCATGTTGTTAAGCGCTCCTGCCTGCTTACCTATCAAAACGGGACGTTAATCTAACCTAACCTGTTTACCTAAGTTGTTTATTATTAAATAATTATAATCCTAAGTTAACAATTGCTGAAATGTGTCCACTCATTTAAATGCATCCATGTTGTCGACGCATGAAAAAGTAATGATTAACCATTTTAACTTGAATGAACTTGACAAATTGAAATGCACTCTTACAACTTTTCTATTTGGTTTCTTGAAAACGTTCTGTATTAAAATTTTACTAGGGGGGCTCCGCCCCCTGCTCGCTTTTGCTCGCCAACCCCCGAAACTGCTTACGCAGTTGCGTTCGGTTCGCTCTTCGAATACTAAAGTACTTTAGTCTAGGTATGATTATTAGTATCACAGAAAGAATTATTACTTTGACATAATAATGTACCAACAATATACAACATAAGCATTTGGTTTACATCCATTTGAAGGGGGAATCGCTATTGGTGTTATATTAATTTCATGTTGCAAAAGTGTGCAGTTTTATCATTCACCATAAGCAGAATGGAGTAAATTCACTTACAGTAAAAATATATCTGGGATAAAATAGTCTGTACAAACACGGTGCCAAAAAAATCTAATCTATATATTTACACGTTGCAAACAGTATGCAACCTTAATTATTCTCCGAGAACAGCGTTAAAAAGAACCTCTCTCAAATAAAAATTGGTTCTGTGGTTCTATTTTTAGTTATATTTACACATTGCAAAAAGTATGCAACATGATCATTCACCATAAGCAGCATGAAGTAAATTCACTTACATTGAAAATATATCTGGGATAAAATTGTCTGTACAAACAAGGTGACAAAAAAATCTAATCTATATATGTATATATATACACGTTGTAAACAGTATGCAACTTTAATAATTCTCCGAGAGCAGAGTGCAAGAGATCTTTTCTGAAGTATAATTAGTTCTCTTTTCCTTATTTATAATTTTTATATTTACACATAGCAAATAGTGGGCACCATTAGTATCATAAAAGGGTACTATCTCAAAAATTTAGAAAACTTCCCTATATACGCAATTTTAAATTTCAGAGTTTGGCGACAGGACAGCATTTGGTATACTTGTTGCTGGAGTTCAATTCATTTCGCCAATAAAGTGCTTGATAAAAATTGCATATTTCTGGCATCATACCGCAATCGTGCTCGGAAACGTTCGTTTCGACCCGGGAATTCACCCTGTTAGGCATTTGTTGCTCGCTGCGTGATTTGGCTCACCTAAGCCTGTCGGCGATATTTCTGGCCGATCTTCGCTGAAATCTTTCATCCAGGGATTCCCTTGCACGCTGCTGTCTTCTACGCAATTGTATTCAACAGTTCGCAAAAAACTCATTTTAAATCAATAAATTCAAAAAAAGTAACGAATTTTCCTATAATGCGTAAGCGATTAGCTCAACCAGTTAGCGGAATGCTCGGCGTCAGGGTTGAGATTGGTAAACAAACTGATCGTTACCAACGGGGAGAAAGAAATAAAGGTCCTTTTTGCGCCACGCATAAGCGTTTTATATAATATAGGTTCAATTTTTTTCTCAGCACTAAATATCAATACTTGTATAGGATATTGTTACAAAAATTGTTCTGTGGGTGTATGGTGTGAACAGTCCAACACGCAGGATAATGAAGAATGAAGGTTTATTCAAAAATATGCAGGAAAACACGTAGCACAGGTACAGGAAACAATAGTTCTTTCACAGATTAGCAACGTAAATAGACAACAATTCACAGGTAATAGCAGTTCAGCACTTTGAGTTTTAGCAATATAGTCAGCAAATAACTAATAACGACAGTAACAGCACTTTCAATAGCGCTTAGCTCACCAGCTTCCTAGCTCGCATTGCAGACGAAACTCTAAGGCCGTTCCCAATGGATCAACACTACCCCCTCTGATCCAGACGCGTCCTTATATACTGTCTCCGACAAGCCGTGAAGTCACATGGAGTTTTCTCGTATATTCAAGCGTATTCCCTTTCCTAATAGAGTTATTGACAAAAGGGTCGCATTTTCTGGAATCATCTATTTGTCGCCAAATTACCAAAATGGTAGCTAAGTTCGTCGCCAAGGTCAGGGGTTCCGGGAAGGCCGATTCCCGTCACTCCATACTTACCCCTGTAAAACTCCCTCCCCAACTATAAGACTAGCGAGGCAGGAAAGCGACATTACATCTTTACAACAATATGCATACATTTTCTGGGACATGTTTTCCCGAATTGGCTCGACGCGATGCAAATTGAAATGGTGGAAATTTATCAGTTTTTGGCAGATTGTTAAGAATTGATAAATGCATAATTAAGCTATTTGTAGCTAAAAATAAAAAAAAATATTCATTTTAAATGTGTTTATTCAACTAAATTCATAGATTCTGCAGGCTCATGAAATAAAAATAAGTTCTGATTGTCTATTTTAATTTGAAAACTAATTGCAGGCAAGTTGTAATATATTGTTACAACTTTTTTGCTCCGACAATTTTGAAAATATCCTAAATTAAAATTTCACTTCATTTTATTTTCACTTAGCTATGTGTGTGTATGAACAGGCAGTGAATAAATATCTGTAGCTATGTTTAACCACTAAATAGTTTTGCCTAGTGGTGTAGCCGCAAAATAATCATTGCCGGGACGCTCTAAAAGCATTGCCGGGACACTCTAAAAGCAGTGCCGGGACGCTCTAAAAGCATTGCCGGGACGCTCTAAAAGCAGTGCTGATGGGACGCTGTAAAAGCAGTGCCGTAACGCTCTA